>OY720442.1:33141471-33166110 GCA_963082915.1 Dolichopus griseipennis | reverse complement strand
ATTCCCCTTATAAATCTTGTAAAATCATAGGGTCCTAAACTATTTATAAGAAATTGATATAATTTGCCATTTTGATTACATTTAGGAATACAAAACATTTTTTTTTGTAAATTATTTCATAAGTTAAAAATACTTTGGCCAGTTTATTATTTAAGGCTTTAATTAATTCAAATTTTAAAGTATTCGACAGCACTGTAATATTTTATTATTCATATTAGAACACTATTAGAATCCTAATTTTATATATAATTGATATTACTACTCTTATTTCTATATAATCTTATAAAATTATATACAGGGGGATTTTCTTCAGATTTTAAAAATTTAAAAGGTGCATTTGACGAAAAGCTGCTCTTGGAGGGTAATTTTCTCAGTTTTTGAATATAAAAGGACCTAAAATTTGTTTTATATCGAAAAACTTTGCACTTCGATTTTTCAAAATATTCTAAATAATATCCAATCGATTTGATACAATTAAATTCCGAAAAATATGAAAAATGCACACCCTGTATATTTTTACATGTAATGTAATATATATATTGAATAAAAATATCTTGAATTCCTTTTAAATTTATTGAAATAAGATATCCTTTAGGTATTGGTTTTTTTTCCCTGTACTTCCGTTTTTTTTTTTTTGGTTCTCTATGTGTCTATCTCTAACTATATGTTATATATATACATTATATACTTAAGTTGTATCTTCGATTTTCCTTTCCAATATTTCTTTAAATATATTTAGATAACTCTTAAAATAAAATGTGAAAAATCACAGCTCTGTTAAATTTAATTTCATGTAATCCACATAAAAATTTTTTTTTTAAAAAAAAATTATACAAAATGAATTTGGAAAATAAAAAGTCTGAAGATTCAAAGGAATATAATATATTAACCATTGGATGATTATTTGATTATATGCCAATTTTGAGCAATATTCTCGTCTTCCTTATTTGTTGCTTTCTTATATTTTACATATCATGATCGTCTACATAACTTTTCATCTTCTATATACTTAAAAGACCTACACATCAAATTCTAAAAATTGGAATACGATATGTATGATATATATAAATGGTTTTTTCGTTTATATATTATATATTTATACAAAGTTCTTTCTATAATTAAAATGCTCTACTATAGACACTTGGGTGAGTGCTGAGGGTTTAGTATTTATAAATTGACATCTAAATCTGTTTCTAGACCATCTATAAAACGTTTTTGAATGCCGAAGATCGTCATTTTTCCTTATGCATATAACCGTTCCAAAACAACGGGCTTCTGAAGTTCAAAAATCTAGGAATCTTAGCAACGTTTCTTATAAAATACATTCTTATGCGATGACGTAAAATGAAAAACTTTTCTCAGCCTCATACATAAATTTTCCTACTCATAAGTCACAAGTGTCTATCCTGTGGTTAATTGGAGCTCATTTAATATGAAAACCCCCTGTTTTATGGATAATCAAAATTAGTGGGGCAAATATAAATGGATATATGATATTTTAAAATAATTTTCAATTCCTAATAGAAATTTTTTTCTAACATATGGATCTTATACATATATAATTTGAATATATATGTATATATATATATATATATATGTATTCATGTGAAAAAAATAAGGATTCAGGCATTTCTTTAAGGAATCGACTTCTTTAAAATTGTTCTCTATATATATTCGGAAAATTTTAAAATATATACTAATAAAATAATTACATACATAATATAAATATATATATATATATTATATACATATTTCTAATATACTCTTTATAAACATCTATAAATTTTTTTATTTTTTATATTTTGGAAATCTTTTTTTTTAAGCTCAAAAATGACTGACTTTTTCTCTAATAAAAAAAAAACTCTTGTGAATAAAAATGAAATATTAAAAAAAAAAAGAAACTTCTGAATGTACAAAAGAAAAATGAAAAACACCAAAAGAAAATTATTTTAAGTAAAGTAAAAAAAAAAAAATACACATATATATATATAAATTGTTAATTTCCCTAGAAAGCAATTTAAAAGTCAATGAAATGGGAACGAAAGGATCCAGGTTTTTTTTTTTACTCTTCAAATGAAGTGAATGTCTTGGTTTTCATCTTCTCTTGTTTTTGTGTCTCTTCTCTAAAATTTTGCAGTTCATATTAAAGGAACTTATTGAAATATAGGGAGGTAACCTAAAATATAATAATTATCTTTGTATATATATTTTAATTGTAAAAACGTGTATATTAATAGTATATAAAAATATAGACTATGGGATTTGAATTTTAGAATAGAATTAAAATGATAAAAAAACTAGACTAATTTAACAATATATTAAAAACCTAATTAATTTATTAAATATTTCCTTGTAAAATGAATGTAATAATTGTATATAATATTATATAATATTTAATCTAGAATTCTTTCAATAAAATTCAAATAGAACAATTAATAAAATGAAATATTTAAATATTTTTACAATTTCATTTGTCTTTTGAAAAATTTTTAATTAATTTTCCATATACAGTTAAATTTAAATTTCTTAAATATCTTTTAAAAATTAAATTAAAAGTTTCCATTATAATTACTATATAGATGTCCTGCATATGGCCTTCAAATAATTATAATTTCTGCAAGAAGTGATTAGTATATTAAATTTAATTTAATTTATCTATATATATATAATTTCGTTAGCTCGATGAGATGTTTGGGAAAATATGAGCCCAATTAAGATATCCAGATCCAGATCATTGGGAGTATATAAAATTCTAGTAGGGCCAATAATATTGGAGATATATCGATATATAACTTTATCAGTGATCATCACAGCTCTATTTTGCGTACAGGCCAATCTAGTTAATTTTCATGACCCAAAACTTATTCAGATTTTAAGGATTATGTTGAGGTTCAAATAACTTAAGATCAAATTCGTTTTCTAATTTCAGGATTATTTTGCAAATAATCTAATTTTAAAATCTTAAATTAAATTTTAAAAAATCTTATACATAAATTTTAAATGAAAATATTACAAAAATTTCGTAACCCTTTAATTTGTTTTATTTATTTTTTTATTTGTGTCCCCATTTAAGAAATTTTCCTTTTATATTAATTTTTAAAATTTTTAGGTAGGTACCTAAGTGTACCTATATAGTAACTTTAAATCTCAATTTATTACATAACCTAGAATAATTTGTTCTACAATAAATGAAAACATATAAATTTCGAAAAAAATTTTTCTTGTATCTTTTCCAAAATAAAATCACATTAGAAATTATATATATTAGACTTTTATATTATATAGTGTTACAGAGACCAAAATATAACAAAAATTTAAAAAATGAAATTATATATACTGGCAACTATTACCAAAATTTATTTATGATTCCCTTATAACTAGTAGTCGATATGTTTCACACCCAAAAGTAGTAAAAAATGTAAACAAATTCATAACTTATAAAAATTTATTGTAGTTAGAAACAAAAGTTTTGGAGAAGAGAAACTTAAGTATAGGAAATACCACTAGTTCTCACAAAATAGGTACCTACTCCACACTATAAATATTATTTTCATATTTTTAAAATATTATGTAAAATGGAGAAAGGTACTATATTAATTTAATTGCAGAAGTTATCTTTACAATCCCAATTAAATTTAAATCAATTAATTGAATATATAGACTCTTATGTGGAATCTGGAGGGAATCATAATCTATTAAACTAAATTAATTATGTTCTATATATTCTATATGTAATACACATGTAAATTATATATACAACGGCTTCGTTGCACAGTGGTTGAGTGCCGAATTTTCATGCGGAAAGGTCCGGGTTCGAATTCTAGTGAAAGTGAAAAAACTTTTCTGGTTTTCGACTCGACTCAGCTACCCTTCGCCATTAGGTTCAAATTAATGGCATAATCAATAATTAATAATTATATATCTTAAATAAAAAATATAATAATATAAAAATATATATATACAAATGCAAAATATAAACAAATAATTTAATTAAAAAATATAACTCGCAGATATATAATAACATATAACTCAAATACCAAATATTACAATATAAACAAAAAAAAGAATTACAAATATTGAAAATCTAAGACGTTTCTACATGTATAAGGCCTAGTACTATCTCATGTTTAAATTGTATGTGAAATGACCCCCTGTTCCAACATGTGCCTATGGTATAGACAGAGGTTTATTAGCCTAACAGTTGAACAGTATTACATATATGTACAATTCAAACTTTTTTATATATATATATATATACTTTAAAAGATTCAATAAATACCAATGTTCGATTAGTTTCACTATATCGCATCTCTCAGACTTAGTTTCTACCTTCTTTAAAAGTTAAATTACCCTTAATCTAAAATCCAATTTAAATAAAGATGAAATCAAAAGAAATAAAAAAAAATTTAATTTTGATGCACTTAAGTACATTTTTTATTATAAGTACTAAATATCAAAAAAATATCAAAATTACAAACAATTTATTCAAGTTTTCAAAATAAAAATTTATAAAAGAAAATATACAATATATATCAATATTAGAATAAATGGGTAAAGTTTCCTTGAAATATATATATGTACGTATTTTCTTTTTAACTTTTTTTTAGAAGGTTTCAATTCCATTTGTTTTGTGTTTTTTTTTTCATCTTGCGTCAATTTCCGTCATTTTGTGACTCAATTGATTGAAAAAATGAAATATTTTTATAAAAAAAAAAGAAAAATCTTCTCTTACTTTCAATAATTTTTTTTTACATTTTTACGTCATTCTTACGATATTTAATTTTACTGTGTTTTTTGTTGTCAACACCAATTACAGTCCACTATCATTTCAACCCCCAATCGCAACCTATATAAAATCATCATCATCATTCATCACTCAATCAATCAATTTAGTAATCAGTCAAAATAGTTTAAAAAAAAAACAAAATTGTACTAAAAAAAAAAATCATTAATTATAATTAGATATTTTATTTTACATATTCCTATTACACATTTTTTTTTTTTTTAAATATCCCTGTGTTACACATTTTATTTTACATATCCCTACACAATTATATTATTAAAAAAAAATTACAATTGTCATTTTCAGGGGTATGTTGAGTTTAAAAAAAAAAATAATAAAAATGTGACATATGTTAAAACAAAATCGTAAATGGAACATAATCTTTTAATATATTCTCTATCTCTTTCTATTCTGAATATGATTGTTTTTTTTTTTTATTTTCGCAATTTCCGACAATTATTTTTATTAAAATACAACATATATATATATATATATATATATATATATATGTTAATATGTTAGTAGAAAAAAAAAACAATTTTTATTCAAGGATGTAATCTAGAACAAAAGGTAAAATGTCAAATCTCTTCAACTATTTTTTCCTTTGGTTTTTTTTTTTCTCATTTCTTTGTTTTAAAAGAATTTTATTTTTATTTTTTTTATTTTATTTTATAGTATATTATTAAAAAATAAATGAAAAAAGTTTTTTCAATTCAAGATATTTCAAGATCTTAGAAACCGTTTGAATTAGTGTTTGAAAAAATAATAATAAAAAAAAAATCCAACAACTTTTATAGGTATCTAAGATATATATATACAGGGTGTCCGGGACTCAAGTACGCGCACTACACTCAGTGATTCATTTTAAATCATTTTGAACCTTCATAACTTTGTAACTGTTGGGTATATGGGGATCATCAGTAAACAAAAATTAAAGCTGACAACTTACTCTACAAAACGGATTTTTTTTTTTAAAATTGTAAGCTGCTCAAAAGTTATTGATTTTTTTTTGAAAAGTCTCTTTAAATCTTTAATCCCTCATATCTCGAAAAGGGTCCATAATAGACCCCCCCCCCTCCACTACAATTTTTTATTTGTTTTAATGCCCCCAATAACTGAGTATAGTGCGCGTACTTGAGTTCCGCGGACACCCTGTATATATGTACTTGTATTTAATAACAAAAGAGACAAACTATAACTTAATGGAAATATAGGATATGTACACCCCTATATACTTGTAATTCTAACCACAATATTTTATTTTATTATTATTATTATTATGTATTTCTATTGTTATATAAAATTAAATAAAATAATAGAAAACTAAAGTAAAATAGTTTTTTTTTTTTTAAATGACTTAAAGGTCTCGATTGTATTCCTTAATTTTTTTTTATTGGTTGAACATAAGTAATTGCTTAAAGAAAGTGTACAAGTATTCAGAAATTCTAATGTAAGTAATATTCTATTACTATTTCAACCCAACTTCTTATTTTCATTAAGGGAAAATCCAATATTCTTATTAAACAAATATACCTTAGAGAGAAATAATAGAAAATATAAAAAAAATATAAAAGTTTCGAGATTCAAATTACAAAAAAAGATTTTTTATATAATATATATATATATATTTATAGAAAATTTTATCTTAATACAATTTTATTTTATAGGTTCAATCTCTTGAGACTTTTAAATTAAGGTCAAGAAATTGAAACTTATATATTATTTAACTTATATATTATATATATATATATATATAGTAATATAAGATCCTGATTTGTTTATTAGTTTTATTTTTTCTATAAAAGTGTTGTGTACACTTATATCTATATATATTTCTATTTATATATATATATATATATAGATCTTATTACTGCTTCGTACAATATAACAAATTATGTTTCAGGATATACCAACTTGTATTATCTTTTAAAATAATTCTTGAAATATATATACTTTTTGCATTAAACAAAGAGTTGTTACATATTTAATGCATGATAAAGAAACACAAAAAAAATAATATATATATATATATATATATATATATATATATATATATATTAAATCAAGTAAAAATGTCAGGTTTCATAGTTACGCATAAACTTACTAAAATATATTTACTATTTATATTAAGTAATTGCTTATATGTACTCGTTTTAAACATAAACAATCTTTAATAGAATTATGTATATGTACTTACTAAATACGAGTATAGGTAATTCCCAAATGTAAATCTACATAATGTTGCATTTTTATACTATATTAAAATATATACATATATATATATATAAATTGGTCAGTTTTAATTTTGAGGATTCCTTAAGGATATTTTAAAAAAAAAAAATTAAAATTTTTAAATTGCATTTATGGTTAAGTTTCGAAATTTTTCAGAAAAAAATTTCAGTGTTTTAGAAGCAATCATCTATTCCATAATCCTGAAATTGATGACATCTCAATGAATCTGAATATCCTTAACATGAATATATTTTTAACTTAACTCATTCCATTATATTTAAATTTTAGTAAAATTTAAGTATGCAATAAATTAATCTAAAAAAATGTATTAATCCTGACAATCCTTAATTAAATAAAATTAAGGATTGCCCGGCAAATTACTTCTATACATATATATATTTTGTATTTAGGTCGCAATTTTCTTTTTCTCTATTTAATTTGAAAAAAAATTTAATTTAATTGAAAATGGAAAATTTCCATTTTAATTTAAGTAAATATTATTATTTATTTTTAATATAAATGTATATATATATATATATAAACTTATACATTCAACAATAGTATTAACTTACACATAAATATACTAGTATACAATTTATATTATTATTATTTACTTGATATTCACTCACCTTTCAATTATGGTTTGGTTCAATAGTAATAAAAATACAAACAAACCCAACCCAACCTTTTTCAATTTTCATCAATAATAAAAACAAAAACAAGAATAAACCATCAACCATTTTACTTACATTTTATTTATTATTATTATTTGTTTTTATTTAATTTTATTTAAACAATTCCGGAGAACTTTTACTTTTGCATTGTTGTACAAAAAAAAAAAAAAAACAATGAAAATGAAAATAATACAAAATAAATAACTTAACTCCTGCGAGATTCTTTCACCCATATTTAATTTAAAATTTGAATTACATTCAAACATATGTATATATATATATATAAACTGAAAAATAAAAAAATAAAATAGAATAGAACAAAACAGAACAGAACATGAAATGAACCCACCACAACTGGGAATTAAGGACTTCCTTATTTAGAAGTTACTTTAAAACTTCTAATAATAAAAATTCTTAATTTCAAAAAAATGGTGCTCCGACCTCATTTCTTATTTACTTTTATATATACATATATATATATACATAACATTCCTATATAAAATTTTTTTTTATTATTTTTTAATTCTTTAGGTCTTCCAAAATTCACCTTCGCCATTTACATCATGTTTAAACCTTCGCATTTTCATTATTATTATATCGTATACAGTCGTCATTGTGTTCATTCATTCGTCTTCGTCGTCGTTGTTGTTGTTGTTGTCGTCATCATCACTGTTATTTTTGTTTTATTCTTCTTTTTCTATTCTGACTTCTGTTTCTCTGTAGTCGTCATTTCAATTATTGTCGTTCATCATTGTTTTTTTTTATTTTATTTTTTTTTTTTTTTTTTTTTTTTTTTCATTATTTTTGCTTTTGGAAGCATATTTTCAAGCTTGTGGAAATGTTTTTTTTTTTTTTAATTTTTCTTTAAAAAAAAACAAAAAAAGAAAATTGTGAAAAACAATAAGAAAAAAAAAAAAACGAAAGTATAAAATAAAAAAAAAAAACATCCTTTAGTTGCGTATAAATTTAGGTCATGATTCTTGACATCTGTTGCTGCTGGTTTTTTTTATTTCAACATTTTGCTTATTCTTCTCTAGGTGATTTTATGGTTGGAATACAAATTTTCGAAATGTAAAATTGTAGAAGAGATAGAAAGAGATAGATAAAAACATTTAAATATAACTAGAGTCTGTAATGATAAGTTATGATAAGTTTGGTTTTTTTTAAATATGATAAGGACTTATTCACAGAATTGAAGGATATTATGTAGTAGTACTTCCTATGTGAAATATATCATTTGTCCTTTGGTAATATGTAAATGTTTTTGAAGGGGGTTGCTATTTAAGAATTGTTCACAAAATAGAATAATATATAATGTATATATATATATATGTATAATAATAATAAAATAGAAATAAAAAATGAATGAATGATTTAAGCGAAAGTAACAAGTTTTTTTTTGTTATTCTATTTTCTATTTTCCATTTTATGTTATATATTATGTATAAGATTATAATCTATGTTTTATAGGTTCTATGAATATATATATATATATATAAGGGTATGTCAATGTATATATACAATTTCATTTTCAATTCAGAATATATTGTGTTGAATATTAAACAAACATAAAATTTAAAAGAAGTATAAAACATAAAATTAGGTCAGTTATTAATATCATTACTTCTTATTTTTTATAATTGAATACTTTTACAATTCAAACATCATATAACTTATTTTAGTAAAGATATTATTATAAATATTATATAGATATTAAGATTTAATATCTAATATTAAAGAAAAATTGATGAAGGTGCAATTAATTCCAATTTTAAAATTTTTGAGGAAAAATAAGAAAATTCAAAAAATTAATAAACTAGATATTTTCCTTAATAGAAGTTAGTAATATAGTTATTTCAAAATTCGATCAATTGGTATAGTGATAAGGAAGTCGGTCTTTAAATCGAATAGTGTTTAAATCCAGGTGCGATCATTTCGAATTAAAAAATATAATTTCAGTTAATATCATAACCGTTAGTTTTCATAACATAGAATATACCTCCAAAATTTGAAAAGGAATGGCTAAATAATTCACTTATCACATTGCATGTGGTCAGAGACTGTTTATAAATAAATAAATAAATAAAAACTCGAGATGAAAACTCCAGGAAACTTTAGATACAATTATTAAATCTTAAAAAATTTTATTTTACTACAAATAAAATACAATTAAATTGAAATTTTCCACTTAAACTAAAAAAATTCAAAATATGAAAAATTATTTATTAAATTAAAATTATATAATAAAAATCGCAACTACCCATTTTTGGAAAAAATTTAAATTCCATAGAAATTTTATTAATTAATTTTGAAATTTATTTTAAAACAAAAAGGTAATCAATTTATCAAATTTGATTTTGATTTTTAAAGGTTTTAAATCTATAACTTTAATTAATTTTTTTAAAAAAATATAAAAATGTTGACATATTGTTGGAAATTTTTTTTTTTATAATTTTTTAATTAATTGAAAAAACCGCCTTTTTAAAAAAAAACCCTTACGACAGGTTTTTTTAACTAGAAAATTTCTCTTAAATTTCATATAAAAAATTTCCAATTAAATTCTTTCAAACATTTTTCAGGAATTTCCATAAAATAAAACATTTAATTTTGAAAAAGAAAATTAATTAATTAAATTGCGATTTTTTTAAGTTAAATTTAAAGTTGAATTTTATAATTCTGAAATAAAATTTGCAACATGCAGAACTCAAAACATTGAAAATCAACCAAAGGCAATATTAATAAGATGTTCCAATTTTTTTAGAAAATTTTTAAATTCAGTACCTATTTCTTTAAGAATTGTGTCCCCATTTTTTTTTTTATACCTTTAAAAAGTTTCCCATAAATTATCGCGATTCACCGAATTCAATTCACTTTTCACTTTTCCATTTTCTTTTTTTTTTTTTTAATTTTCTTTTTATTCCTGAACTTTTTGAACTCTCCATGGAATATTAAATGAAAAAAAAAAAAAAGAAAATTATTATGATGAAAACCATATTTAGGACATAATTTCTGTTCTTGACATTTCAAGGGAATGAAAAAAAAAAAAAAATAATAATGGAAAATTTTTAAAACACGAATAGCGAAAAGAAAGTAAGAAAAAAATAACAACAAAACAATTCTTCTTTCATTTTCACGGCAGGTTCTTTTTTTTTTTAATATTCAGGAAAAAAAAAACATTTTTCCTATGGCCAAAAAATAAAAACAACTGAAAAATAACAAAATAAAATCCCCCAAGGAAAATTTCATAATTAAATGGAAATTATTTTTTTTCCGCGAGTTTCTGACTGAAAAAAAAAAAAAAAGAAAATTTTTAAATCAAAAGTGGAAAATAACTGCAGTATCCACTTCTATTGAATTTTTCTGGTTCTGGCATGTTAAAAAGAAAAAAAAACTGTAAAATGAGGAAAATCAGGATAATTGAATGATTGAAAGAAAAAAAAAACGCAAATTCATATTTTGTGTAGGGATTTTTCTTATGGTCATATTTTGTGGTTTTGTTTTTTGTTTAAATTTTTTTTATTTTTTTCATGTTTTTTTAATTTTCATTTTTCCAAATGCAATTTGTTTCAAAATTTTAAAAAAATATTAAAATCAAGTTACACTTGTACAAGAATGTGTTATTTTTAAACTATACATTATTTTTACACATGCATAGGTATTTCGGAAAAATCAATTGCCTATATAACTATTTTAGTTAAAACTTTTTGGCAAATGAACGTTCTTTTAATTCCTTTCACCAGTCATTCAATTATATTTCGACGGTGTGAAAAGTTCCGGAGTCCTCACAGAGTTATGACTCACTATAAATCGGCTAAAAGTGTCCTCCGGAGACTTATGACTTCATAAACTGAAATATTCAAAAATTTTAAATTGAAAACGGGGAATTTCCCCTTTTTGTAACCAATGGCCAATGGCTGTTCAATTTAATTGAAAATTTACAAATTTTTGATTTTAATCCACACTTTTAATTAATTAATTTATTTAAATTTTATCAATTAATTATTTTAGCCATACCATATCTTAATAAAATTTAAAAAAAAGGTTTTATAAGTTTTAAACCTCCTCCGCAAAGTTAAAATTTTTTAATAATTTTCTTTTATATTTTTTTTTTTTTAATTTTATATAGCAATTGTTTCGATCACAAAATCCTGGATTAGCAGCAGCAACAAATGCCGCAGGACAACCTGGTGCACCAAATGGTGGTATGCCACCACAACAAGCATTACAATTACAATCACAACAATTTTTGGCAGCACAACAAGGTGCTGCATATGCTGCAGCAGCACAACAAGCTGCTGCTGCTGCTGGACCATATGTTATTAATCCGGGGCAAGAAGGTGCTCCATATATGGGTTTAATAACAGCACAAATGCCACAATATTATGGTGTTACACCATGGGGTGTTTATCCTGGTAATTTAATACCACAACAAGGTTCACAACCACGTAGACCATTAACACCATCACAACAAGGTGCTGAAAATCAATCATTTCAGGTGAGTTTTTTTTTTTGAAAAATTCTAATTTTTCATATTATACATATTAGTAAATTTTTATAGTAAAAAATAATAGTGTTAATATTAAATATATGTATATATATATAAAATAATATTTATATAATATGAGAATATAAATAATATACAAATAATATAAAAAATTGTAAAACAAAACAATTGAATATAAAGGAATTTAGTAGAATTTAGAACTAGTTTGGGTGATGAAAAACTTTTTAGATATAATAAAAATGTAAAATATTATTGTTGGATATTTACCCTTAATTATCCAAGAACTAAATTTTGATTAGAATAGTCAATAAAATTTAAATCAGGTAAACAATTACTAATAAAAGTTTATCTCCCAGACTATTTCCAAAATTAAACAATCTTCTATATTAAGTTTTAATATATTATAATATTAACTTGTACATGTATGTAAAGATTTTTCTTTTAATTAACAATTTAATATGTTATAGTAAATATTTAAAAATTAGAATTTGCAGTGAAAAATTTTATTAACCAAAAGTAATTTATGTACATAAAAATTAAAAAACAAAAGTTAGACTTCAAATATTAATTAATAGCTCGTTATAATTAATCTTAGGGCAGCACCAGTTCTATAAAAATAGCTGCAAATATAAAAACCTTTTCAACACTTTCGAAGTGAATTCTTTCTTAAACCTTAAATTTGCAAGTGGGGTCATTAAGGCTCAATAAAAGTAATCTATTTCACAAACTACCAATGATATTTAAAATGACAATAGATGTGTCAAAATTATTTTAAAAACCCTACTGAAGGTTCGATCTTTTATTTTAAAATAGGTGACCATTTATTTCAGTTAAAATACAAAAGTTTTAAGACAATTTTTTGTTAATTTTATAATGAGGCCTTTGGAGCATGATTTGTCCATCATTACTTAACCTTTACGGTTGTTTAAGGATTATTTTCAGCCTATAATGTTAAAACTTCAATGTTTTTTAATTTTAAAATTTCAATTTGAAATTAAAACAATAACACAATGTTGTATTTTTATATGAGTAAAATCATATGCCTAACACCTAGGTCTTGCGAACCGTTTACTCTCCCACTTCCAATAGTTTTAAATAATTTATAAGTAATATTATGTACTTCATTAATATTATATATTTTATATTTAAACTACATATATACGAATTTGGTTCCCAATACAATACATTTAATTTACTTATAAAAGACTTCATATTGCTTTTAAACTTATCCGAAATATCCGAATTTGTATCTGATAGATATGAAAATTTATTAAAATTTGTTAAATTTTTTTAGTTTTTAACAATTGAATTATAAATAATTAATTTTATTTTAATAAAAAATAGTAATATACTACCTTTTAAATTAAAAACATATTACTTACATAATATAATAAAAAAGGAGCAATTTACATAATTTACATAAGTATTTACAAAATATGTACTGACTGAGACATAAATACTGAATTAAATTAAAAATTAATATTATGAAATCGTTTGTATTTATATAATATAATTTAATTAACAATATAGTATATAAAATTTTCATAAAGATTTATTAAAGTATATATTCTTCAATATATAAACATATATATAAAAATTATATTAAAAAATGCTTTGGCTCCAAACTATAGATATACAAATTACTGCGTGTACAGTTAATTTAATTATATATATACATATTTTAAAAGAAATATATATTTTTTTTTTAAATAATTAATTTAAAATTAATTAATGTACATTTTCTTTTAATATGTTATATTTTATATATACAATAATATATTATATACCTTTAATATTATATAAATATATCAGATAGATTAAAATTTAAAAAAAAAAAAATTAAATAGTTGTGAATGCGTTTTTAAAAGATCAAATTAATATGAGGTTTTTATACCCGTATGACTATAATAAATTTGCCATTACGTTTGTTAGGCAAAGAAGGAGGGGGGGGGGGGGTAGATATAGACGCAAGTGTATGGATCGTATCAGAATCGGAAAATAAATCGATTTAGCTATGTATGTCCGTCCGCACGATAACTCAAAAACTAAAGGAGCTAGAATCTTGAAATTTTCGCAAACTCATTTTTTTGCAATAGCCGTCATCGCTATTTAAATCCAGCCATTTTGGTCCATGGATTCAGAGAGCTGCCATACAACTTCTTTTTTTATATGAGTATTTCTCTGTACCTATTACAGCTGCGTGTCTGAAATTTTGCTAAAAGTAGTTTAGTTTTATGGCCAAAGTTTCTGCAAAATTTGGTTGGTCTACTGCAGTGGATTCGAGTAGCTGCCATACAACTTCTTATTTTATATAAGCATTATTCTCCACCTAATGAAGCTGCATGTTTGAAAGTTTGCCATTGAAAGAAGCATTGTTCAAAAGTTTAGTGTAATGACTAAAGTTACAGGAGAATTTGGTTGGTCTATTGCAGAGGGTTCGAGTAACTGCCATACAACTCCTTCATTTATATGAGTAATCCACTAAACTTAATAAAGCTGTATGTTTGAAAGTTTGCCAAAAGTAATTAAGCGGATGATATAATGTATATGTTACGGTCATACGGGTATCCCAGAGTTGACACAGTCTACTCTACTACACTCTTCCTCGTTTTTTTTATAATTAATAAATTTCAAAAAAAAAACAAAACTACCTACAATTATTTGAAATATTTTATTTTGAATTAAAATTTTGAATTATATATATAAATTAAAAATATTGTATATATATATAAAAAAAAATATTTAATTTAAAAAAAAACGACCAAATTAATTAAAGTTGACAATAAACTAATGATTAAAAAAAATAATTGTGGTATTTAAATAGTTCATAGGTAGTTCATTTTACAATTAAAACTTTGAAAAATAAAAAAAAAAGAATAAATATTTTTAAAAATTTTTAAATTAAAATTTCAAAAAAAAAAACGCATTGTTCAATTTTTTTAAATTATTTTTTTCTAAATATTAATTCAAAAAAAAAAAAACTATTTTTTTTTAATTAGAATTGATTCAAATTTTTTAATATTAAAACAAAGAAATATATATATATATACTATATATATATATATGTATGTAGATTAAAATTTGAATCAATTAAAATTTTGTATATGATAAAATAATAATAAATATAATAAAACAAATTATAATTATATACCTATTTATATATATTTTTTTTAAATGTAAATTTTTGTACAAAATTATAAAAAATACTTAATAAATAATTTTTTTTGTTTTTTTTTTTCTTTTGCTTTTTTTTTCTCTTTCTATCACAATCATATTGCTAAAACCAAAAATAAAACAAAAACAACTACCAACAAATATAATAAATAATTCTAACCAAAATAAACTATAAAACAACAAAATAACCACAAACAAAATATCAAAAAAAAAAAAAATATACATAATGTACAAATTGTTATATAATAATATTGTTATATAAAAAAACTTGGATCAAAAAATCTTGGATAATTCATTGATTTCCAAAATTATTATAAAAAAAAAATGAAAATAATATATATACATACATGTATATAAAATACTTGTATATGCATATGTATATATAATTATATATATATAGGTTATACCAGCATATTTTGATCAAAGTGGTTCATTAGTAATGGGACCAAGAACAGGTACACCAATGAGATTAGTTAGTCCAGCACCTGTATTGGTTCCACCAGGAGCAACAAGAGCGCCACCACAAGCGCCACAAATGTATCCACCACAGCCACAAACGGCACAACAAAATATGTATTCAACACAAAATGGTTCAAGTGTTGGAGGTAGGTTATGTTTTATTTAAATATTTTATATACACTATATATATGTATATTGTATATTATATAATTTCTTAAGTTAATTTTTTAAATAAAATATAAAAATAAATCTATGTAAATTCTTTCATACTTTTTTTGTTTTTTTTTTTAATAACTTTTACTAACCTGTATATATAAACTTGTATATTGAAAATTGTATTTAAAAAGTTTTATTATTTTAATTATATAATAATATGTGCATAATATATAGTGTTTGTAATAGAATTGTCATTGTAATTTGTAGGCAAATGTTATAATTTGTAAAAAATTAGTTACTTATGATTTTTGAATAACAAACTTCATTCTTAAGATCAGTTTTATAAAAAATGTTATCAAATGTTTTTTTTTAGAGGGTCTCCCCCCGATATTATACCACCATATACTATACTTCTTTTTTTGTAGTCTCTTTCCGTATATTATACCGCACCAGATACCATATTTCTTATAATAGAAAATTCTTTACCAACAACCATTAGTACTTGTATTTGCATCCGATAAGTACTAACAATTGTAATTCAATTGCATACAATAAGTACTTACTTTTTTTTAATTTAATACTTATAAAATATGTATAATTACTTTCAATATAAGTACAATTACTTTTAATAAAAGTACAATTACTTCTAATATAAGTACAATTATTTTTAATAAAAATACAATTACTTTTAATATAAGTACAATTACTTTTAATATGAAGTACTTAATCGGATGTTGTATAGAAATTATTTAGTTATTATTGCTAAACCTATGGACAATTAACTTATAAATTATATTTGATTAGTTTGTACCTCTTACCTCTGTATTAAAATCACCCTAAGTACTTAATCTGAATTAGTAATCAATTGTTGTAATTATAATTAAATTTCAGATCAAATTGGAAAAAAATATGATTCATTAAAGAAAATCCTCAGTAAATATTCCGTTGTACATATATGTATAAATTAGTTTTTGAAATAAATTTTAATATTTATAACCAGTTAACATTCCATAATTTTTAATATTTGTAAATAACTAACAAAATTGTAATCGATTCCTACATAAAATTATGTTCTTGACCTATATAGAACAATGAAAACAAAACGCAGTTGACATGACATGACATTTAATTTTATATTCATATTTAAATAAAACTTTTGACCGCAGTCGTGTTTTCTTGTGATTGTTATCTTTGTATATAAATTTGTTAAATTAAATTTTCTTTACTACAAAACATATGTATGTAAATTATGTTTTTATACACTAATATACCAACAATTAAATCAAAATGATTAAAATTACATTACTATACAATTATTACTTAAATATTTTTAAATAAACAAACATGCAACATTGTCCCATAAAACAAACATTGTCTTACATTGTCTTGTAAATGAAAGTTTGAAGTTAATTTTTAACAATTAAAAAAAAACTGTCTATTTCACTTGTAAGTCAGTGTGCATATGTATAATTAATATTTCAACATTATTTACTTTGAACAATTATAAAAATGTTTGTATACCATTACTTTTTTAGTATTAGTTTTTTTTTTTAATTGATAAAATAGTTTTAGAGTGAATGTGTATCTAAATTCATAAATTGTTTCTTTCTTATCAGGCAGGACTATGTTTAGAACTTTAATACAAAGTATTATTCAAATTATATTGTACTAGTTTATATACTATACTAGTAGAGTATACCTTAGATTTTAGAGCAGATTGTAACTTAGATTGTTGTAGGTATATTATATAGCCCAAATAAAATACGGAAATAACAATTTATTCATGTTCATTGTTTATTTTTCCTAAATTATTATTTTATTATGTTCGTGTTTAGTAGACGCTTTAAAATTTTTTATTATTTTTGAATTTTGACCATTAATACGAATCTTACATGCAAAATATTTTTTTTTAAATATATCGTACTTACAAAGCAAGTAAACTACAACTTACAATTTTTTTTTATATTTTATTATTACTAAGAGTCAAGGGGGAGGGGGTGTAAAATAAAACCATAAATTTGTAAATTTTATTGCAATTATTAAAACTTTTATGTCATAAAAATAAAATGTTATTCAAAAATAATACGTATTATAAGTGCTGTAATAAAATTTTACAAAGAATATATAAATTTAATTATAAACCTAATTTAAAGTAAAGTTTACGAACCTATGTTTTAATTATCCTATGTTTTTCAAACTGATATTTCATTAAGTTTTTTTTTAAGGATTAACTGTTCTACTGTTAAGCTAATAAGCTTGTTAATAGCATAGGTACAGGTTGGAACAGGAGATCATATTAAATTCGTATTATTAGAATTAATCTTAATACAATTTAAACCTGAGATAGTACTAGGCTTTATAATGTAGAAACTTCTTAGATTTTCAATAAAACAAAATTATTTGTTATAGGTATATTGTAATAAATTTATATTTGAATTTTTTATGGTATTCTATATCTGTGAGTTATATTATTCAATTAAATTATTTGTTTATATTTTGCATTTGTTTATATTGTTATATTAATGAATTTTTTATTAAAGATTTATAATTATTAATTATTGATTAAGTCATTAATTTCAATCCAATGGCGAATGGTAGCTGAGTAGAATCGAAAACTAGAAAAGTTTTTTTTACATTCGAACTCTGGCCTTTCACATGAAAGACCGGCACTCTAACCACTGTACAACTCAGCTGCCAAGTTGATTGAGTAAAATTGTTTTAGGTTTTTAAATATACATACAAGTATATATCTTCAAGGTAGTAAAGAGCTCCAATTTTCAGTGTTTACAACTGAACCGTATTATAAACATAAACCGAAGTCTAGTCTAAAGAGATTTAATGAATGCCCTAGGAGTGGAAAATTAATATGAAAAGAAATATTTAAAATAATAATTAAATATTAATAAAAAAAAAAACTCTTTAAATTTTTCAATTTGATCATAAAATAACTATTTACATTTTTAATAATATCCTACCGTTGTAAAAAAACTCAACCCAATTATTATTTATTATTTTTTTTTAAATATTTTTACATCTCTGTAATTATTTGTCACTAATTATGTAACAAATTATATGCAATTTAAAAATATTTCAATTTATTTCAATTTGTTTTTTTTTTTTTTTAAATGTTTTTTTAATTAATTTCCTATGCATAAGTATAATTTATATATATACATATACAAAAATTATATATATATATTTATAATATATTATGACATGTATTCCTTATTTTATTTTATAAAATTAAAAGTAAAATAACCGCAAATAAACAAATAAATTAATGAAAAACAACAAAAATTAATTTTAAAATAAATAAATAAAAAATGATTTGGAAAAAAAAAATATCCTGGCATGTTTTTTTTTTCCAAATAATTTATTATTTATTTATTGTTGTTGTTGTGTAGTATTTCTTTTCAACACTATATTTATTACCCACGCATATTTATTATCCGGGTTTTACTTTTTTTTTAATCAATTATAATGTTATTTACAGTGAGTTCTATATTTGCAAAGCTTTTAAATGTTTCAAAATCAATTATATTTGTGACACTAGATGTCATCACAGTAGAAATAGGTTTAGATGATTTATTAAAGCATTTCTAGTATCGTGTGGGAAATAATGGGAAATTTTTTTAATATAATTGAAAGAATATTCTTATTAATACAATGTTACAGAATATATGATTAAATTCCATAAACTTATTACATATATTTAAACTTATTTACCTCTTAATTACAATATCTATTACATTCCTGAAGTAGTGCATAAGTACTTAAACTTTTAAGTAAATCGATTTTTTTAATAGATTAATCGAGTATTTTGTATACTTCTAATCCATTAAATTAACTTTTGATTTTATTTTAAATATAAAAATTATAAAAACAATTTAAAATATTAAATAATTCAAACTTGTTTTGATTTCTGTCAAAACTTAACTAGTTTAAGTGGGTGTAGTGTGAATAACATTTTTCAAAACTAGTTTACTTCTTGTTAAACACCCATAGTATGAACAAGACTTGTAAGAAGGCAGGCAATTAAATATGGTGGAAAATTAAATATTTAAAAGAATTTAAAAATCAAGAACTGGTTTTAAAAGATTTTATATATCTAAGTCCCATTTTTTATATACTTTTATATTAACTTGCCTGTGTCTATGAGTTTATTTTTCATTCTGTAATTTTGTGATACATTAATATTAGAAATCTGATCATAAATTCGTAAGAATTGTATGGTGCAATGGTTAGCGATGTGGCTTTTGGTCTAAACAGATAGTTCGATGCTCGTTCAAAGATAGAAATAATTTATATACACTAAATTGAGAGATTACTTTGTTAAGTATATATCATTTAGTTATATATACATATATCTACAATTTGTTTTAACTTAGAGAATGAGAGAAAAAAAAACAAAAACTAACAAATTACAAAATTTGATAAGGGTAATTGAATTTAAATTGTATTATTTGTACATATACCCAACACCCCTTGAACTTTTCCTTCATTTTTAATTGATTAAATTATGTAAAATAAAATGGAAAAAAATACCCAAAAAAAAAAAAAAAAAAAGTAAAAAATGTAATCAATTTAAATCTATTTGATATTGAAACCTTGTGTTGTATATCAATAGAATTTTTTTAAAATTATCATCATCATTATCATCAGATTTGTTTATTATTGATTGTAATTGAATTAAAATTATTTTTTTTGGGACTATAAAAATAAATAAAAAAAAACATTCCTGATAATATAATAACAGCGATTGATTTCTGTCCGATTGATATTAACGCCAACAATTGGCCTGTATATTGTATCAATTACTTTTTAAATAATGTTACTATATATATACATATATATATATAAATTACTTCAATAAAATCAATTTAATTTTAAAAAATATACAAAACATTCGAAAAAAAAAGTTTTTAAGTAACAATTAAAGTCAAATAATTGAATTTATGTCTATTTAATGTGTATTATCAAGTTTTATAAGACAAATTTTTTTTCAGTGTAATTGAATTTAAATTTGTATAATGGAAAAGAAAATTAAAGGAAATTTAATGTTTTTGATAATGAAATTATCAATGAAAATGAAAAGAAAAACATGATTTTCGAAATAAAGAAAGGACCTTCATTTAATTTATTACTTAAAATTTTCTATTTATTTTTTTTTTATCAGGATTTTTTTAAATGTTTTTTATTTTGTTTCTTGTTAAAGAGGAACGTGTTTTAAGAGATATTCAAACTTTAGTACTGTTGTTAATTTTAGTACGGAATAGCATGTGCCATCCTAATACGCAGGCCTTGCAGTCTGAACTTTAGTTTTACGTTTAAAATTATATTAAATTTTCGTTTTAATTGAAAAACTAAGACTTTGTTGATATAGGTTTAGACTTTAGATCTACATTAGATGATTGTTTAGTCTTAAATTTTATCTTTTAACGAGGATCGAACTCACATCTTTTTACACCCGAAGCCACTTCGTTAACCCTCTATACCAAACAATTCTTATGAATTTATGGTCAGATTTCTAATATTAATGTACCACTAACTTACAGAATGAAAAATAAACCCATAGACACCGGCAAGTTACGAGTAATATAAAAGTATATAAAATTAACAAGTAAACAACATTGTCATCCTAAATTATTCTAGAGATTACTGAACTGTTTGGCAGCTCCTAATGGAATTTTTATTTTTAGAACTTCAATGTTAAAATGAATTTTGATCCAATTTTTGCAGGCGACTTAATCGTCCTTATGGCTTAATGGTGACAATTACAAACTTATTCACTTATTACTAATTCAGTAATAAAATAAACACTGTTAGTGTAGTGTTTTTTTTTAATTATAATTAATTACCACAATTATCTAAATTTTAAATTATAACTCAACTATTCTAAAAATTCTAATTTAAAAAATTTTGAAAACATTCAAAAATTTTGTAATTTGCTTAACGTTTAAAGAATATTTCAAAATTCCAATTTATTTAAATTTTTTCTAAAATCTTTAAAAATAAACTGTCAATTATTATTTCTTTATTTTATTTAAATGATTTTCTAATATGAACTTTTGTCGTATTTAATTTTAAAAAAATATAAAAAAAAAATTAAGGAAATCGTGTCGGAAATATTTTGTCACCAAATTAATTTTTTTTTATATTGTTAAATTTTTGGGATTTTTTTTAACAAAAAGAACTCTGTAACGTGAAAAATTTAATTATTTAGGTTTTATTATATATTTATTTTAGACACATTGTGTCTGAACTTTTTTTAGCTTTTTTCAATTTTTCTGATTTTTTGTGAAATTTATTTTGTCTGTGTTGGTAAAATGAAATTTAAAATATATTTTTGATTAAATATTAACTTCTATTAATTAAATTCTTACATTACTTACATTTCATATGAATGTCGTTGAATTGTTTTATTTTTTATTTATTTTAAATCCCCTTCCTTATATTCAATATGATAGGGTGATAGGCCAGTCGTTCTCAGGGGAGTACTAGTTTGTCTCAGAGGTGTCGGGTCGTTGAGTTTAAAAAAAAATTTAATTATAAGAGCTTAGCTTTAATTTAATACTGATACTGATTAAAGAAAAAGAAAAATTTAACCTAAAACAGTTAAAATTTCATTAAATAGAAATCTTTATTTTCAAAAATATAAATTATATGTAACTTACTTACAAGCACCTCTGGGCTGTTTGCCTTATTTACCTTTGGCCTCGACTATTCAAATATATGGAAGAAGCAAATATTTTTTTCCAGTAATTTTTGGGTGATCTGTTGAGTTTTAAATATTTGGCAGCATTCAGAAGAACGATTTCTATTTCAAACTGAACGACAACTTCTATATTAAACTGAACATTCTCTTTAATGACAATTTATACTCCAGAATATTCGTATATATATAAAGCAACTTTTATCCGATTTTTAAGTCAGACTATGATATTTCTATTAATTTATCATTATTTCAATTATTTTCAATTTTCAGTTTGAATTCTTAAATAATCAAAAAATTATTCAAAATCTTCATAGGGAATTCCTACAATATTTAAATGATGAAATTTTTCAAAAACTAGACGGCACTAAGAACTTTATTAAAAAAAGGTGAACACACCATCTATTTACTTGTATATAAATAAAATATATTATAATATTAGCAAATTATTTCCACGAAATAAAAATCTATTATTTACTCAACGGTTAATATCAAACTAAAAAAGAAATGGTAAAAGAAATATTTTTGGCGCCAAAAAATTTGACGTTTTAAAAGAATTCGCGCAAAAATCATCTTTATAATTCGCGTTGCCGACCATCGAAGTTTAATGAAATTTAATGTAAAACAATGATATTACAACTTTATATAGCACTTTTCTAACTTTTTATTTAATTTTTCCTTTTTTTTTTTAATATTTTATTAATATTCTTTCATTTCTCTTAATTCTCTTTAAAAAACTTCCCTTAAATATAATAATTTTCTATGTATATATTTAAAATAATAATTTATATATGAATTATTTATAAAAAAAAAATTAAATAAAATATGCATGTTTCACTAAAAAAATAAAATTGTATTTATTTTTAATTAAAACATTTAATATATATATATATACAAATGTGTTTATTCTACACAGGTGGCGGGTTATTAGCACCCCAAGCTTTTAGCAGTGGTCTTGGTACCTTGGGGAGCCCCGCACAACCTTCAGGTAGATATTTATATTTTTTTATAATTTATATATAATAAAATTGTTAAATATTTTTATTATTTTTCATGTATATTAATAATTAGTGTAGTATGTATATATTTTTTAAATAGGTATATATAGATAATATACATAATATATATTATGTTTTCGTTAACATATTTATTTTTAATTATTTTTGTTAAATATTTACATATTATAATGAAAATATTAAAAAAAAAAAATACACACACAGTTAGTTATTAATGAGAACTTGATATTTATTTTAAATTATAAATGATTTTCAATTAAATTTTGCAGATATTTAAATATTTTTAATGTCATTTTAATCAATTTAAAAATATTAAAATAATAAGATTTTTTTTTTTTTCAATTTAAAAAATTAATTCTTTATTATTTGATTTTAATTACGAAACAAAATATAAGAAATATAAATTAAATACCACTAATACTGCTATTTAACTAATTAAAAAAATAGTTGTCAAAAAAAAATGACAATTTCGTTGTCAGAACTTTTGAAGACGCAAAATGCAAAATATTAAAATGCTTAAAGTTTAACTTTTTCTACTAAAAAAAATATTTTTTTTTTTAAATTAGGTCCTGTTTAGTTTTCTAAGGCCCTTTAAAATTATTGAATAGCTTTAAGAATTTGTTTAATTTTAGTTTTTTAAAGCGCTTCAAATAAATCGATTTTATAAATTTTGCAACATAAAGGTAAACACGCAATTCCAACCACCGACGAAATATTTGCGGCGAAAATTTTGAAACATAAGGTTTCTTATGTATTTGCACGTAATTGTTGCGATCGTCGCACAACCAAATTTTCGTCTTCGTCGAAATAGGTTTATTTTCTAATTTTTTCGCTGTAGTCGAATTTGACACAATTTTTTACGTTAAAAAAAAAATTTTTTTGAATTTGACAGAATTTTTTAACGCTTTTATTTTTATTTATAAGTTTTC
>OY720442.1:32979043-33141271 GCA_963082915.1 Dolichopus griseipennis | reverse complement strand
TTATCAAATTTGATTTTGACTTTAAAAGAAATTTCATAACTTTAATTCAATTTTTTATAAAAATTATAAAAATGTTGACATTTTGTTAAAAATTTTCTTTTATAATTTTTTAATTAATTGAAAAAACCGCCTTTTTAAAAACAACCCTTACGACAGGTTTTTTAACTGGAAAATTTCTTTCAAATTTCATATAAAAAATTTCCAATTAAATTCTTTCAATAATTTTTCTGGAATTTCCATAAAAAAACATTTAATTGTGGAAAAGAAAAATTAATTAATTAAATTGCGATTTTTTTTAAGTTTAATTTTTTAATTCTTAAATAAAATTTGCAATTTGCAGAACTCAAAACATTGAAAATCAACTAAAGGCAATATTGGTAAGATGTTCCGATTTTCTAAAAAAATTTTTTAAATTTTCCTATTATATAGTACCTATTATTTCTTTAAGAATTGTGTCCCCATTTTTTTTTTATACCTTTAAAACAAATCGCATAAATTATCACGATTCACCGAATTCAATTCACTTTTTTCATTTTCTTTTTTTTTTTTAATTTTCTTTTTATTCCTGAACTTTTTGAACTCTCCATGGAATATTAAATGAAAAAAAAAAAAGAAAATTATTATGATGAAAACCATATTTAGGACATAATTTCTGTTCTTGACATTTCAAGGGAATGGAAAAAAAAAAAAGAAAAATAATGGAAAATTTTTAAAACACGAATAGCGAAAGAAAGTAAAAAAACAAATAACCACAAAACAATTCTTCTTTCATTTTCACGGCAGGTTCTTTTTTTTTTTTTCTTTTGCATCATTGAAAATTTTTTTTTTTTTTTGATATTTTTTTTTAATATTCAGAAAAAAAAAAAACATTTTTCCTATGGCCAAAAAATAAAAACAGAAAAAGAAAAAAAAACTGAAAAATAACAAAATAAAATCCCCCAAGGAAAATTTCATAATTAAATGGAAATTATTTTTTTTTCCGCGAGTTTCTGATTGAAAAAAAAAAAAAAAGAAAATTTTTAAATCAAAAGTGGAAAATAACTGCAGTATCCACTTCTATTGAATTTTTCTGGTTTTGGCATTTTAAAAAGAAAAAAAACTGTGAAATGAGGAAAATCAGGATAATTGAATGATTGAAAGAAAAAAAAACGCAAATTCATATTTTGTGGAGGGATTTTTCTTATGGTCATATTTTGCGGTTTTTTTTTTTTTTGTTAAATTATTTTTATTTAATTTTTTTTTAATTTTTTTTTTCCAAATCAAGTTACACTTGTACAAGAATGTGTTATTTTT
Organism: Dolichopus griseipennis; assembly: GCA_963082915.1. NCBI lineage: Eukaryota > Metazoa > Arthropoda > Insecta > Diptera > Dolichopodidae > Dolichopus > Dolichopus griseipennis. The sequence goes on along the minus strand of OY720442.1, from coordinate 33,139,978 downwards.
AAACTATACATTATTTTACACATACATAAGTATTTTGGAAAAATCAATGGCCTAATATTTTTAGTTAAAAGTTTTTGGCAAGAGATCTTTCTTTTAATTCCTTTAACCAGTCATTCAATTATATTTCGACGATCTGACCAAAGTTCCGGAGTCCTCGCAGAATTATGACTCACGATAAGTCGGTTGAGACTTATGACTTCATTAACGAAAAAAATTCAAAAATCCTATGTTCCATATTGAAACCAGGGAATTTCCCCTTTTTACAAAAAAAACACATTGTATCCAAAGGCGGTCCAATTTAATTGAAAATTTACCAATTTTTGATTTTAATCCACACTTTTAATTAATTAATTTATTTAACTTTTATCAATTAATTATTTTAGCCATACCATATCTCAATAAAATTTAAAAAAAGGTTTTATAAGTTTTAAACCTCCTCCGCAAAGTTAAAATTTTATAATAATTTTCTATTTTTTTTTTATTTTTATATAGCAATTGTTTCGATCACAAAATCCTGGATTAGCAGCAGCAACAAATGCCGCAGGACAACCTGGTGCACCAAATGGTGGTATGCCACCACAACAAGCATTACAACAATTACAATCACAACAATTTTTGGCAGCACAACAAGGTGCTGCATATGCTGCAGCAGCACAACAAGCTGCTGCTGCTGCTGGACCATATGTTATTAATCCGGGGCAAGAAGGTGCTCCATATATGGGTTTAATAACAGCACAAATGCCACAATATTATGGTGTTACACCATGGGGTGTTTATCCTGGTAATTTAATACCACAACAAGGTTCACAACCACGTAGACCATTAACACCATCACAACAAGGTGCTGAAAATCAATCATTTCAGGTGAGTTTTTTTTTGAAAAATTCTAATTTTTCATATTATACATATTAGTAAATTTTTATAATAAAATATAATAGTGTTAATATTAAATATATGTATATATATATATATATAAAGTAATATTTATATAATATGAGAATATAAATAATATACAAATAATATAAAAAATTGTAAAACAAAACAATTGAATATAAAGGAATTTAGTAGAATTTAGAACTAGTTTGGGTGATGAAAAACTTTTTAGATATAATAAAAATGGAAAATATTATTGTTGGATATTTACCCTTAATTATCCAAGAACTAAATTTTGATTAGAATAGTCAATAAAATTTAAATCAGGTAAACAATTACTAATAAAAGTTTATCTCCCAGACTATTTCCAAAATTAAACAATCTTCTATATTAAGTTTTAAATATATAATATTAACTTGTACATGTATGTAAAGATTTTTCTTTTAATTAACAATTTAATACGTTTTAGTAAATATTTAAAAATTAGAATTTGCAGTGAAAACTTTTATTAACCAAAAGTAATTTATGTATATAAAAATAAAATATAAAAGTTAGACTTTAAACATTTAATAAGAGCTCGTTATAATTAATCTTATGGCAACACCAACAGTATAAAAATACAAAAACTTTTTTCAATACTTTTAAAGTTAATTCTTTCTTAAACCTTAAATTGCAAGTGGGGTCCTTAAGGCTCAATAAACGTAATCTATTTCACAAACTGTCAATGATGTTTAAAATGACAATAGGTGGGTCAAAATTATTTTAAAAACGTTACTGAAGGTTCGATCTTTTATTTTAATATAGGTGACCATTTATTTCAGTTAAAATACAAAAGTTTTAATACAATTTTTTGTTACTTTTATAATGAGGCCTTTGGAGCATGATTTGTCCATCATGCTATGTTTAAGGATTATTTTCAGGATTATATTCATTTTAAGGATTATATTCAATGTTTTTCAATTTCAAAATTTTTACTTTGAAATTAAAAAAACAATTCAATTGTAGTTTTATATAAGCAAAAGCATATGCCTAACACCTAGGTCTTGGGAATCGTTTTGACTCTCCCAGTTCCAATAGTTTTAAATAATTTATAAGTAATATTATGTACTTCATTAAGAATTTGTATCTGATGGATATGAAAATTTAATAAAATTTGTTAAATTTTTTAATTTTTAACAATTGAATTATAAATAAATAATTAATTAATAATAATATACTACCTTTTAAATTAAAAACATATTACTTACATAATATAATAAAAAAGGAGCAATTTACATAATTTACATAAGTATTTACAAAATATGTACTGACTGAGACATAAATACTGAATTAAATTAAAAATTAATATTATGAAATCGTTTGTATTTATATAATGTAATTTAATTAACAATATAGTATATAAAATTTTCATAAAGATTTATAATAGTATATATACTTCAATATATATACATACATATAAATATTATATTAAAAAATGCTTTGGCTCCAAACTATAGGTATGCAAATTACTGCGTGTACAGTTAATTTAATTATATACATACATATTTTAAAAGAAATATATATTTTTTTTTTAAATAATTAATTTAAAATTAATTAATGTACATTTTCTTTTAATATGTCATATTTTATATATACAATAATATATTAATAAATATAATATAACTTTTATATTATATAAATATATAAAATAGATTAAAATTTACAAAAAAAAAAAATTTAATAGTTGTGAATGCGTTTTTAAAAGATCAAATTAAAATGAGGTTTTTATACCCGTATGACTATATAGTCAAAGGGGTATAATAAATTTGCCATTACGTTTGTTACGCAGAGAAGGAGGGGGGGTAGATATAGACGCAAGTGTATGGATCGTATCAGAATCGAAAAATAAATCGATTTAGCTATGTATGTGCGTCCGTCCGTCCGTCTGTCCGTCCGCACGATAACTCAAAAACTAAAGGAGCTAGAATCTTGAAATTTTCGCAAACTAATTTTTTTGCAATAGCCGTCATCGCTATTTAAACCCAGCCATTTTGGTCCATGGGTTCGGGTAGCTGCCATACAACTTCTTTTTTTATATGAGTATTTCTCTGTAACTATTACAGCTGCGTGTCTGAAATTTTGCTAAAAGTAGTTTAGTTTTATGGCCAAAGTTTCTGCAAAATTTGGTTGGTCTCTTGCAGTGGGTTCGTGTATCTGTCATACAACTTCTTATTTTATATGCGCATTACTCTCCACCTAATGAATCTGGGTGTCTGAAATTTTACCAAAAATAGTTTAGTATAATGGCTAAAGTTACAGGAAAATTTGGTTGGTCTATTGCAGAGGGTTCGAGTAGCTGCCATTCAACTTCGTTTTTTATATGAGCATTACTCTCCACCTAATGAAGCTGGGTGTTTGAAATTTTGCCAAAAATAGTTTAGTTGAATGGCTAAAGTTACAGGAAAATTTGGTTGGTCTAATGCAGAGGGTTCGAGTAACTGCCATACAACTCCTTCATTTATATGAGTATTCCACTAAACTTAATAAAGCTGTATGTTTGAAAGTTTGCCAAAAGTAATTAATGTTTATAATAATAATGATATAATGTTTATATAACGGTCATACGGGTATCCCAGAGTTGACACAGTCTACTCTACTACACTCTTCCTCGTTTTTTTTATAATTAATAAATTTCAAAAAAAAACAAAACTACCTACAATTATTTGAAATATTTTATTTTGAATTAAAATTTTGAATTATACATATATATTAAAAATATTGTATATATATATATAAAAAAAATATTTAATTTAAAAAAAACGACCAAATTAATTAAAGTTGACAATAAACTAATGATTAAAAAAAATAATTGTGGTATTTAAATAGTTCATAGGTAGTTCATATTACAATTAAAACTTTGGAAAATAAAAAAAAAAAAGAATAAATATTTTTAAAAATTTTTAAAATTAAAATTTTTAAAAAAAAAAAACGCATTGTTCAATTTTTTTAAAAAATTTTTTTCTAAATATTAATTCCAAAAAAAAAAACTATTTTTTTTTTGTTATTTCAATTGATTCAAATTTTTTAATATTGAAAACCAAAGAACTATATATATATACTATATATATATATGTATGTAGATTAAAATTTGAATCAATTAAAATTTTGTATATGATAAAATAATAATAAAATAAATATAATAAAACAAATTATAATTATATACCTATTTATATATATTTTTTTAAATGTAAATTTTTGTACAAAATTATAAAAAATACTTAATAAATAATTTTTTTGTTTTTTTTTTTCTTTTGCTTTTTTTTTCTCTTTCTATCACAATCATATTGCTAAAACCAAAAATAAAACAAAAACAACTACCAACAATATAATAAATAATTCTAACCAAAATAAACTATAAAACAACAAAATAACCACAAACAAAATATCAAAAAAAAATAAATATACATAATGTACAAATTGTTATATAATAATATTGTTATATAAAAAAAACTTGGATCAAATATAAATCTTGGATAATTCATTGATTTCCAAAATGATTGTAAAAAAAAAAAAAATTGAAAATAATTGAAAATATATGCAAAAAATAATATATATACATACATGTATATAAAATACTTGTATATGCATATGTATATATATATATATAGGTTATACCAGCATATTTTGATCAAAGTGGTTCATTAGTAATGGGACCAAGAACAGGTACACCAATGAGATTAGTTAGTCCAGCACCTGTATTGGTTCCACCAGGAGCAACAAGAGCGCCACCACAAGCGCCACAAATGTATCCACCACAGCCACAAACGGCACAACAAAATATGTATTCAACACAAAATGGTTCAAGTGTTGGAGGTAGGTTATGTTTTATTTAAATATTTACATATATATATATGTATATTGTATATTATATAATTTCTTAAGTTAATTTTTTCTCTTTTCATCCTATATTATAAATCTATGTAAATTCTTTCATACTTTTTTTGTTTTTTTTTTAATAACTTTTACTAACCTGTATATATCAACTTGTATATTGAAAATTGTATTTAAAAAATTTTATTATTTTAATTATATAATAATATGTGCATATATAGCGTTTGTAATAGAATTGTCATTGTTATTTGTAGGCAAATGTTATAATTTGTAAAAAGCTAGTAACTTATGATTTTTGAATAACAAACTTCATTCTTAACATCAGTTTTATAAAAAATGTTATCAAATGTTTTTTTTTTAGAGTACCTCCCCCCTATATTTTACCACCATGTACCATATTTGTTATAATAAAAAATTCTTTATCAACTACCATTAATACTTGCATCCGATAAGTACTAACAATTGTAATACAATTGCATCCAATAAGTACTTACTTTTTTTAATTTAAAACTTATAAAATATGTATAATTACTTTTAATATAAGTACAATTGCTTTTAAAATGAAGTACAATTACTTTTAATATAAGTACAATTACTTGTAATATAAAGTACAATTAGTTTTAATATGAAGTACAATTACATTTAATATGAAGTACAATTACTTTTAATATGAAATACAAATCCTTTTAATAAAAGTACAATTACTTTTAATATAAGTACAACTACTTTTAAAATAAAGTACTTAATCGGATGTTGTATAGAAATTATTTAGTTATTATTGCTAAACCTATGTACAAACAACTTATAAATTATATTTGATTAGTTTTTACCTGTTACCACCATATTAAAATCACCCTAAGTACTTAATCTCTGAATTAGTAATCAATTGCTGTAATTTAATTAAATTTTGGATCAAATTGGAAAAAAATATGATTTATTAAAAAAAATTTTCAATAAATATTCCGTTGTATACATATATATATATATATATAAATATATAAAACTTAGTTTTCAAATAAATTTCAGTATTTATAACTAGTTAATATTCCATAACTTTTAATATTTGTAATAACTAACATAAAATTGTAATCGATTCCTACATAAAATTATGTTCTTGACCTATATAGAACAATGAAAACAAAACACAGTTGACATGACATGACATTTAATTTTATATTAATATTTAAATAAAAATTTTGACCGCAGTCGTGTTTTCTTGTGATATGTTTTGTAGGTATATTATGTTTTTATTTGTATACACAAATATATCAACAATTAAATCAAAATGATTAAAATTACATTACCAACAATTATTACTTAAATATTTTTAAATAAACAAACATGCGACATTGTCCCATAAAACAAATATTGTCTTACATTGTCTTGCAAATGAAAGTTTGAAGTTAATTTTTAACAATTAAAAAAAAACTGTCTATTTCACTTGTAAGTCAGTGTACATGTATGTATAATTAATATTTCAACATTATTTACTTTGAACAACTATAAAAATGTTTATATACCATTACTTTTTTAGTGTTAGTTTTTTTTTTAATTGATAAAATAGTTTTACAGTGAATGTGTATCTAAATTCATAAATTGTTTCTTTCTTATCAGGCAGGACTATGTTTAGAACTTTAATACAAAATATTATTCAAATTAGATTGTACTAGTTTATATACTATACTAGTAGAGTATACCTTAGATTTTAGAGCAGATTGTAACTTAGATTGTTGTATATTATATAGCCCGAATAAAATACGGAAATAACAATTTATTCATGTTCATTGTTTATTTTTCCAAAATTATTATTTTATTATGTTCGTGTTTAATAGACGCTTTAAAATTTTTTATTATTTTTGAATTTTGACCATTAATACGAATCTTACATGCAAAATATTAAATATATCGTACTTTCAAAGCAAGTAAACTAGAACTTACAATTTTTTTTATATTTTATTATTACTAAGAGTTCAGGGGGAAGGGGGTGTAAAATAAAACTATAAATTTGTAAATTTTATTGCAATTATTAAAATTTTTATGTCACAAAAATAAAAAGCTATTCCAAAACAATACGTATTATAAGTGATATAATAAAGTTTTACAACGAATATATAAATTTAATTATAAACCTAATTTAAAGTTTTCGAACCTACGTTTTAATTATCCTATATTTTTCAAACTGATATTTCATTAAGTTGTTTTTTAAGGATTAACTGTTCAACTGTTAAGTTAATAAGCTTATTAAAAGCATAGGTACAGGTTGAAACAGGGGGTCATATTAAATTCGTATTATTAGAATTGATGAGAATTGAAATGAATTCCACATACAATTTAAACCTGAGATAGTTTATAAGGCTTTATAACATGTAGAAACTTCTTTGATTTTCAATAAAACAATTTTATTTGTTATATTATATTGTAATAAATTTGTATTTGAATTTTTTATGGTATTCTATATCTGTGAGTTATATTATTCAATTAAATTATTTGTTTATATTTTGCATTTGTTTATATTGTTATATTAATGAATTTTTTATTAAAGATATATAATTATTAATTATTGATTAAATTAAACCATTAATTTCAATCCAATGGCCAATGGTAGCTGAGTCGAATCGAAAACTAGAAAAGTTTTTTTTCACATTCGAACTCTGGCCTTTCACATGAAAGACCGGCGCTCTAACCACTGTGCCACTCAACCGCCAAGTTGATTGAGTAAAATTGTTTTAGGTTTTCAAATATACATATATCTCTTCAAGGTAGTAAAGAGCTCCAATTTTCAGTGTTTACAACTGAACCGTATTATAAACATAAGCGGAAGCCTAGTCTAAAGAGATTTAATGAATGTCTTATACTCCTTTAAAGAGTGGAAAATTAATATGAAAAAAAATATTTAAAATAATAGTTAAATATTAATGAAAAAAAAACTCTTTAAATTTTTCAATTTGAGCATAAAATAACTATTTGCATTTTTAATAATATCCTACCGTTGTAAAAACTCAACCCAATTATTATTATTATTATTATTTTTAAATATTTTTACATCTCTGTAATTATTTGTCACTAATTATGTAACAAATTATATGCAATTTAAAAATATTTCAATTTATTTCAATTTGTTTTTTTATTTTTTAATTTTTTAAATGTTTTTTTAATTAATTTCCTATGTATGAGTATAATATATATATATATATATATACAAAATTCATATATATATATTTATAATATATTATGACATGTATTCCCTATTTTATTTTATAAAATTAAAAGTAAAATAACCGCAAATAAACAAATAAATTAATGAAAAACAACAAAAATTAATTTTAAAATAAATAAATAAAAAATGATTTGGAAAAAAAAAATATCCTGGCATGTTTTTTTTTTATTCCAAATAATTTATTATTTATTTATTTATTTATTTATTGTTGTTGTTGTAGTATTTCTTTTCAACACTATATTTATTACCCACGCATATTTATTATCCGGGTTTTATTTTTTTTTTAATCAATGATAATGTTATTTACAGTGAGTTCTATGTTTGCAAAGCTTTTAAATGTTTCAAAATCAATTATATTTGTGACACTAGATGTCATCACAGTAGAAATAGATTTAGATGATTTATTAAAGCATTTCTAGTATCGTGTGGGAAATAATGAGAATTTTTTTTAATATAATTGAAATAACAATCTTATTAATACAATGCTACATAGTATATCATTTAATTCAATACTTATTACATATATTTAAACTTATTTACCTCTTAATTACAAAATCTACTACATTTCTGAAGTAGTGCATAAGTACTTAAACTTTTAACTCGAAATCGATTTTTGTTATAGATTAATCGAGTGTTTTATATACTTCTTATCTATTAAATAAAGTTTTGATTTTATTTAAATTATAATAAATTATAAAAACAATTGAAAATATTAAATAACTCAAACTAGTTGTGATTGCTGTCAAAACTTAACTAGTTTAAGTGGGTGATATACATTTTTCAAAACTAGTTTAATTCTTGTTAAACACCCATAGTATGAACAAGACTTGTAAGAAGAATAGTAATTAATTAAATATGGTGGAAAATTAAATATTTAAAAGGATTTAAAAATCAAGAACTTGTTTTAAAAGATTTTATATATATATATGCCAATTTTTTATATACTTTATTATAAATATTAACTTGCCTGTGTCTATGAGTTTATTTTTCATTCTGTAATTTAGTGATACATTAATATTAGAAATCTGACCATAAATTCATATAAAATGAATTGGTGCAGTGGTTAGCGATGGGACTTCTTTATAAACAGATCTACGTTCGATCCTCGTTCAAAGATAGAAATTTATATACACTAAATTGAGAGATTACTGTGTTAAGTATATATCATTTAGTTATATATACATATATCTATAATTTGTTTTAACTTAGAGAATGAGAAAAAAAAAACAAAAACTAACAAATTACAAATTACAAAATTTGATAAGGGTAATTGAATTTAAATTGTATTATTTGTACATATACCCAACACCCCTTGAACTTTTCCTTCATTTTTAATTGATTAAATTATGTAAAATAAAATGGGAAAAAATACCCTAAAAAAAAAAAAAAAAGTAAAAAATGTAATCAATTTAAATCTATTTGATATTGAAACCTTGTGTTATATATCAATAGAATTTTTTAATATTATTATCATCATCATTATCATCAGATTTGTTTATTATTGATTTTAATTGAATTAAAAAAAGTTTTTTTTTTGGGACTATAAAAATAAATAAAAAAAAACATTCCTGATAATAATAATAACAGCGATTGATTTCTGTCCGATTGATATTAACGCCAACAATTGGCCTGTATATTGTATCAATTACTTGTTAAATAATGTTACTATATATATACATATATATATAAATTACTTCAATAAAATCAATTCAATTTTAAAAAAATGTACAAAACATTCGAAAATAAAATTTTTAAGTAACAATTAAAGTCAAATAATTGAATTTATGTCTATTTAATGTGTATTATCAGGTTTTATAAGACAAATTTTTTTTCAGTGTAATTGAATTTAAATTTGTATAATGGAAAAGAAAATTAAAGGAAATTTAATGTTTTTGATAATGAAATTATCAGTGAAAATGAAAAGAAAAACAGGATTTTCGAAATATAAAGAAAGGACCTTCATTTAATTTATTACTTAAAATTTCCATGTTTTTTTTTATCAGGATTTTTTTAAATGTTTTTTATTATTTTGTTTCTAGTTAAAGGGGAACGTGTTTTAAGAGATATTCAAACTTTAATATTGTTGTTGTTTGTTATTTTGATAGCATTTGTAATTCTAATACGCAGGCCTTGCAGCCTGAACTTTAGTATTACGTTTAAAATTATTTTAAATTGTCGTTTTAATTGGAAAACTAAGACTTTGTTGATATAGGTTTAGACTTTAGATCTACATTAGATTATTTTTTAGTCTTACATTTTATATTTTAACGAGGATCGAACTCACATCTTTTTACACCCGAATCCACTTTGATAACGCTCTACACCATAAAATTCTTATGAATTTATGGTCATATTTCTAATATTAATATATCACTAAGTGACAGACTGAATTATAAACCCATAGATACAGACAAGTTAATATAAAAAAAATATATAAAATTAACAAGTAAACAACATTGTCATCCTAGAGATTACTGAACTGTTATGGCAGCTCCAATGAAATTATTATTATTGGAATTCTAATCTTAAAATGAATTTTGAAAGTAGTAAAATAACACTATTATTATAGTGTTTTTTTTTAATTATTTTAATTAATTACCACAAATATCTAAATTTTAAATTATAACTCAACTATTCTAAAAATTCTAATTAAAAAAATTTAGAAAACGGCATTCAGAAATTTTGTAATTTACTTACCGTTTAAAGAATATTTCAAAATTCCAATTTATTTAAATTTTTCCTAAAATCTTTAAAAATAAACTGTCAATTATTATTTCTTTATTTTATTTAAATGATTAAATTAAATTGTTTTCTAATTTGAACTTTTGTCGTATTTAATTTTATTTCAAAAAATATAAAAAAAAATAATTAAGGAAATGGTGTCGGAAATATTTTGTCACCAAATTAATTTTTTTTTATATTGTTCAATTTTTGGGTTTATTTTAACAAAAAGAAGTCTGTAAAGTGAAAAATTTAATTATTTGGGTTCAATTATATTTATTTTAGAGACATTATGTCGGAACTTTTTTTTAGCTTTTTTCAATTTTCCTGATTTTTATGAAATTTATTTTGTCTGTGTTGGTAAAATGAAATTTTAAATATATTTTTGATTAAAAATTAACTTCTATTAATTAAATTACTTACATTTCATATGTATGTCGTTAAATTGATTTGTTTTTTATATATTTTAAATCCCCCTTACATGGAATTTATTAAGGTAGGGGTGAAGCCAGTCCTTCTCAAAGAAGTACTGGTCCGTCTCAGATGTGTCGGGTCGTTGAGTTTAAATAAAAATTTAATTATAAGAGCTTAGATTTAATTCAATACAGATACTGATTAAAGAAAAAGAAAATTTAACCTAAAACAGTTAAAATTTCATATTATAGAACACTTTATTTTCAAAAACATAAATTATAGGTAATTTACTTACAAGCTCCTCTGAGCTGTTTGCCTTATTTATCTTTGGCCTCGACTATTCAATATATTTGCTCGGAATGAGCAAATATTTTTTTCGAGTAATTTTTGGGTGATCTGTCGAGTTTTAAATATTTGGCAGCATTCAGACGAACGATTTCTATTTCAAACTGAACGACAACTTCTATATTAAACTGAACATTCTCTTAAATGACAATTTATACTCCAGAATATTCGTATATATAAAGCAACTTTTATCCGATTTTTAAGTCAGACTATGATATTACTATTAATTTATCAGTATTTAAATTATTTTCAATTTTCAGTTTGAATTCTTAAATAATCAAACAATTATTCAAAATCTTCATAGGAAATTATTATACAATTTTTTTTTAAATTAGACGGCACTAAGAACTTTATTAAAACGAGGTGAACACACCATCTATTTACTTGTATTTAAATAAAATATATTATAATATTAGCAAATTATTCCCACAAAATAAAATTCTATTATTTACTCAACAGTTAATATTAAACTAAAAAAGAAATGGTAAAATAAATATTTTTGGCGCCAAAAAATTTGACGTTTTAAAACAATTCACGCAAAAATCATCTTTATGATTCGCGTTGCCGACCATCGAAGTTTAGTGAAATTTAATGTAAAACAATGATATTACAACTCTATATAGCACTTTTCTAACTTTTTATTTAATTTTTCCATTTTTTTTTTTTAAATATTTTATTAATATTCTTTCATTTCTCTTAATTCCCTTTAAAAAACTTCCCTTAAATATAATAATTTTCTATGTATATATTTAAAATAATAATTTATATATGAATTATTTATAAAAAAAAAATTAAATAAAATATGCATGTTTCATTAAAAAAAAATTGTATTTATTTTTAATTAAAACATTTAATATATATATATATACAAATGTGTTTATTCTACACAGGTGGCGGGTTATTAGCACCCCAAGCTTTTAGCAGTGGTCTTGGTACCTTGGGGAGCCCCGCACAACCTTCAGGTAGATATTTATATTTTTTTATAATTTATATAATAAAATTGTTAAATATTTTTATTATTTTTCATGTATATTAATAATTAGTGTAATATGTATATATTTATTAAATAGGTATATATAGATAATATACATAATATACATTATGTTTTCGTTAACATATTTATTTTTAATTATTTTTGTTAAATATTTACATATTATAATGAAAATATTTAAAAAAAAAAACACACACACAGTTAGTTATTAATTAGAACTTGATATTTATTTTAAATTATAAATGATTTTCAATTAAATTTTGCAGATATTTAAATATTTTTAATGTCATTTTAATCAATTTAAAAATATTAAAATAATAAGATTTTTTTTCAATTTATAAAATTAATTTAAAAATATAATTCTTTATTATTTGACTTTAATTACAAAACAAAATATAAGTAATGAGTAATATTGGTACTTAACTAATTAAAAGTAGACGCAAAATGAAAAATAATAAATTGCCAGAAGTTTAACTTTTTCTACTGAAAACTTTCTAACTTTTTTTTAAATTAGGTCCTGTTTAGTTGTCTTAGGTCCCTTAAAATTATTAAATTCGCGCAAAGTAATTTGTTAAACTTAATTTTTTTAAAGCGCTTAAAAGAAATCGCTTGTATAAATTTTGTAGCACAAAGGTAAACACACAATTCCGACCACCGACGAAATATTCGCGGTGAAAACTTTAAAACATAAGCGTTCTTATATGTATTCGCACATAATTGGTACGATCGTCGCACAACCAAATTTTCGTCATCGTCGAAATAGGTTTATTTTCTAATTTTTTCGCTGTAGTCGAATTTGACACAAGTTTTTACGTTAAAAAAAAATTTTGAATTTGACAGAATTTTTAAACACTTATTTTTATTTATAAGTTTTCGTAAACAAAGAACGAGCTCTTTTATTTAAAACATTCAATAATGAGTTCAATTTTAAATTTTGAAAAATTTTTCAAAAAATACAAACTCATCTCGGGTTAAATATACTTCACGTATCCAGCATCTTCTTCTTCAATTTCGAACTCTTTTAGACAATCTATATGCCGTAAATACATTACGAACAATTTGTACTGTTTGTATAATTTTCAACAAATTCATTTTTAAATTTTTGATATTTTTTGTTTATATTTTTTATTTTTCGCTTGGCTACAGTTATGTTTCTTCTGACAAAAAATAGTTGAGCGAAGCGAATTTAGCTGATGGTCGGAATTGTGTTTTTATCTTAAGAAATTTATGCTTTATCGAGCAAAAACGTTTGAGTTTTGACTTTTAAAAAAAAATATGAATGAAAATAAAGTTTATATGTATTGGTGTTTACATGTATCTCATACACTTAATATTCCTCAATTAATGTCAAAAAATTTTATGTACTGTACATCTATACTGTACTGTACTCAATTTGAAATTCAATACTTAATTGTATTCGATACTCATTTTACTCATCCCTGAAATTTCGATTTATTTATCGATTATCAATTGAAAGCTTTGTATAATCCTTTGCTTTGTTTTTAATATAAAATTTTTCAATTGTCATTTTTGAATTTGAATTATTTAACAAATTAACTTATTATTTTATTCTATTATATTATTATTATTTAATTGTATATGCATATATATAATACATTTAAATAATATTATGTTGTAAATTCTTATATATATATGTTCTTTTTAATACTTAAAAATTTTTGTTGAATTTTATTCTGAATTTATTTAAAATGATTTATTATAAATTGTTTTGAATTTTAATTTTTAATTACCTACTAGAATTTTTTGAAGAACTTTTTTAAATAAAAATAAATTGAAACATATTTCTTATTCTAATAAATTTCAAAGTTAATTCCAATACATATATAGTATATAATATATATATTTATAAAAAAAAAAATAAAAGTAATTATAAAAAAATTTTTTTTTTATTAATCCTTTGAGAGTTATTACCAAAAAATTTAATTTTCTTATATTTTGTTTTTTTAACAAGACATTTACATTACTTAAATATTAATATTACCCAATATTATACTTAGGTACCTACCTATATAATATATTAAATACAATGTTTTCTTTTATAAATATACTAAATATAGAATATGATATTGTAAAATATTGTATATAATATATTTTAATAAAATAAAACTTATTTTTATATAATATACTTGAGATTTGTTGCTTCAATGAAACTTTAATTCTTTTGTAGATTTATGATATTTTTCTTTATTTAATCTTACTTTATACTTATATATATTTATATATAACTATATTTAAATTTATAAATTTTTTTATATATATATATATTTGTATATATATATATATTTGTATATATATAATATTAAATTTTCAAGTAAATTTAATATTCCCCTTTGATATAATATTAATTAAAAGAAAAAAAACAACAATCCAATTATAAGAAAAAATTGTTCTTAACAAAAGTTTATTTTTCTGTTGAGGTTTAAATTAAAATTTTAATAATTTATAATATGGTTTTACATATTTTATGGTTCTTACAAAAACCATCTTAATAATTTAAACTAATTTATTATAATAATTTTAATGAACATTAAATTAAAAAAAATCATAATTCGCTTACTTTTATCACATCCAGTACATCAAAGTTTTTAATTATCTAATAATATGGTGTACTATCAATTTAAATAAAATTTTATATATAAATATAACTAATTTTCCATTTGAATAAAAATTCTTCTTATACAACACTAACTTTCAATAGTATCAGATTTAGTAACAACGGTATACCTAATCAAGATATAGCAGTGTTGGTTTTTAGTTCTTAGCAGTTCTAAGCAACCCAGAGTTATTAATCTGGTAGACGATCTTGATCAAATACAAGTATTGTAAAAAAAAAATCATATTAATAGAAAGAATAGATATTCATTTTTGTATAACAAAATAAAAGCAATCAATAATGCCTCCCTTTAAACAATATCAACGCACCACCAGGGAGGCCTCAAGTGCTTCTACCCAGTGGAAATCCCTATAGGTGGCTCAAACTGGTTATGGAAACTCATTTATTGTAAGAACTGCTAGAATATGGAACATGTTTCCCTTCTGATAGAAATAGACCATTATACAATTTGCAACGTTTTAAAAAGAACTTAAATAATTTCGTTTCTGACCTACCACCCAACTCTCCTCTTGTATCCTATTTTCCTTCAAACCTTTTAGCTTCATAGTCAAGCCTACATATCTATTATATTAGCTATGTATAAAGGAATTCGTTCCTAGAGTTTAACTAGCGTGTAAAAAACATAATTTATAACTAATGTTTAATTAAATCTTAATTATATTCTTACAAGCCCTTCTTCCAATATAATTTATACTTCTTTTGTGATAAGAGCCAAATTAGAAATTTAATTCCACTACTGATATTTGATTCAATTAATATAAATAATATATATAAATATATTTATTCATTTTTGTATTCAAATTCAGATTCATTCAAATTTGTATTTATTTAAATTCTATATCAAAAACAATATAATTTTTCAAATATATATGCGTACTGTAATAATTTCTAAAAAGGTGCAGAAATAATAAAAACAATATCATTAAATTAAATTTTGTTTATTTATATAAATTTTATAAAAATAAATATATTTATATAAATAATTAATAATAAAACTATTTTAAAACTATCAAATACTAAAAAAAAAAAAAAAATAGTTGAATCATACGGATGATTAATATTAAGATTATATTTTAATATATAATAATAGTGTCATTAGGTGATGAAGAAAATAAAAAATAAAAAAATAAAATAATTTTATTATTTAAAAAAATTAAATAAAAATACAAAAAAAAAAATCAGAAAATTTTGGCACTTAAAATTTTATGAATGTTTTAAATTTAACAAAGTTAAGGTATTTTAATGACATTTCACATAAATTATCAAATACTTTAAATTTGTATTAAAAATGTCTTTATTTTACATTCATAATAAATACAATTTAGTAAAAACTTTACGTTTCCTATATTATGTATGGGCAATCCACATCTTATTTTTAAAGTATTGTATTAGTATATTAAACTTAATATATTAAATTCTATATACGTGTATACTTTATATTTAATAAAATGACATTTAAATGGCAATTATAAAATTGTTTATTTATTTTATCTTCATGAAATATGTACACAAATATTGAAATATCAAAACACAATTGTTTTATTTATTATTAAAATATTTAATTTAAACACTTATTCAGTTTTTTCTGCACTTATTCATAAATAATTTTTTTTTATAAACCTGGTACCACTAAACACAACCTTTTTTATTAAAGTCATATTGTAATTTGTAAATGTGTTATTTTATTATAAGTTGTATTTTAATTTTAAAGTATAGATTTATTTTAATTTTTTTTTTTTTTTTGTTTTTACAAATAATTTATTTTTATTTATATTTATTAAATATTGTTAATTTTTTTATATATAAATTTAAATTAACATGTTACCACAATCTAGTTTTTATTATTTTGTTGAAAATTTTTGTGGTAAATTTTAAAATCACATTTTTATTATTTTCATTTCATATTTAACCTTAATTTTTGTTTTAAAAAATATCTGCAAAATGGTTAAAATTTTAATTGTATATTTAAAAAGTTGTAACGAATTAAAAAATTTACTTTTCATTCTAATTTTTAAGATATTTAAATCAAATATTTAAATATTAATTTTTATTTTTTATTTAGGTCTTGCTTTGAACACATCCTCACTGACTGGACGTAGAGATTCATTTGACCGTAACACATCAGCCTTTAGTCCTTCAATAGATTATAGTAATAGTGCAGCAGCAGCTGTAGCCGCTGCAACTGGTGGAAATTCAGGTGTATCATCATCAGCAGCTGCAGCAGCTGTTGCTGCCGCTGCCCGAAAATGGCCTGGAAGTTATGGTACTCTTGGTGGAGTTACAACAGCTTCAGCAAGCCCAATTGGTGCACCATTAACACCGCCACCAGCTCAAATGATTACAAACCGAGCTCCTGGAGCCGAAACACAAAAATATCGTGGTGTTAATCATTTATCAGCTTTATCAACAGCAAATAATATGTTTGGTTCAAGTAGTTCACTTTTTTCAAAACATTTATCGTTATCATCAGCAGCAACAGCTGCTACTAATCAAGGTATGGCAGCATTAGCTGCAACAGCAGCTTTACGCCCTGGTATTTTACCAGCAACCAGTCAGGTACCTGGGGTTGTTTGTGGTGCAGCTGGAACAAATAATGGTACTGGTGTAGCTGGAGCTGCCGTTGCAAATGGTGCAGCAGGTGCTGGTGCAGCTGATCGTTCACGATCACGCCTCTTAGAAGATTTCCGTAATCAAAGATACCCCAATTTACAATTGCGTGAACTAACAAATCACATTGTGGAATTTTCACAAGATCAACATGGTTCCAGATTTATTCAACAAAAATTAGAACGTGCAACAACTGCCGAAAAACAAATGGTTTTTAATGAAATTTTAGGAGCTGCATACAGTTTGATGACTGATGTATTTGGTAATTATGTTATACAAAAATTCTTTGAATTTGGAACACCTGAACAAAAAAGTACATTAGCTAATCAAGTAAAAGGACATGTTCTTCCATTGGCATTACAAATGTATGGATGCCGTGTTATACAAAAAGCATTAGAAAGTATTTCAGCGGAACAACAAAAAGAAATTGTTCTAGAATTAGATGGACATGTTTTAAAATGTGTCAAAGATCAAAATGGAAATCATGTTGTACAAAAGTGTATTGAATGTGTTGAACCAAGTGCTTTGCAATTCATCATTAATGCTTTTAAATCACAAATTTATTCATTAAGTACACATCCTTATGGCTGTCGTGTAATTCAACGTATTTTGGAACATTGTACACCAGAACAAACACAACCAATTTTGGATGAATTACATGAACATACTGAACAACTGATACAAGATCAATATGGAAATTATGTAATTCAACATGTTTTAGGTAAATTAAAAAAAAATTTCTAATTATTTAAATAAATCATTAAAATCATTAAAATTTATTAAATTTTAGAACATGGTAAACCAGAAGATAAGTCAATTTTAATCGCTGGTGTTCGAGGTCGCGTTTTGGTATTGTCACAACATAAATTTGCATCAAATGTTGTTGAAAAATGTGTTACGCACGCTACAAGAGCTGAAAGAACTCAATTAATTGACGAAATTTGTACATTCAATGATAGGTAAATTAATTCACAATAAAAATTAATATCACTTTTATCTAAAATACAACATATTTAATTTTAGCGCTTTACATGTCATGATGAAAGATCAATACGCAAATTATGTTGTTCAAAAAATGATTGATGTATCAGAACCAACACAATTAAAAAAATTAATGAATAAAATTCGACCACATATGGCTGCATTACGAAAATATACATATGGTAAACATATAAATGCAAAATTAGAAAAATTCTTCATGAAATCATCAAATCCAGTTGGTTCAGCAGCAGCTGCTGCCGCTGCTGCAGCTGCAGTTGCTGTTGGTAATGTGGGTTCATTAACTGTTGGCTCACAAAATAATTCAGTAACTGGTTCTGTTGTTACAACAACAGTTAATTCAACAATAACAACATCATCTGAAACAAATATGCAAATGACACCTTCAGCATCATCGACAATTGCCTCAACCAATAATTGTACCACAACCAGCAATACAAATGGTTTAGGTCCAATTGGTCCACCAACTAATGGTGTTTTGTAAACTAAATTATTGTAATAAGACAAATAATGTATTTTTTATTTTAACAAAAAAAAAAAAACAAAAATGGTGAATAAAAAAGTAAAATATGTTATATACAAAAAAATTAGAAAAGTAAAACATATTCATCATATATTTAATTCAAAAATCAACAACTTAAATTGAAAAATAAAAACAAAATAATTATAGTTATATTATTATGTATAGTGTTTTTTATAATATAAGTTTCTTAACAAAAAAAATACAATTAATATACAGTCACGTTAATTGAGCATTTAAGTTTCTCTTCTTTTTTTAAAATTATATTAAAAAAAAAAAAATTAAATAAAAAATAAACAAAATAATTAAAACAAAAATAAACATGAAAATAAAAATAAAATATTAAAAAAATTTAAAAGACCAACAGGAAAATTAAAAAAAAATAACAAAAATTATGATAAAACATTTTATTAAATGAAAAATGATAAGTTTTTTTTTAAATTCAATCTTAAAAAACAACAAAATCTTATCTAATTTTTTTTTTAAAACAAAACTATATACATATTATAAAAAAAAAAACAACTAAAACTGACTGCTTTTTTTTTAGATTTTAATGTAATATTTTCATGTATAAATTTTAAGTAATTTTTAATTTTTAAGATATTCTTATTAATTTTATTCCTAATTTAGTTTTTTAATTTAATTTTATTTTAATTTTTTTTTTGACGTAAATACACTCTTTGTAACATAATATATTGAAAAACAATATATATGTATATATATATATATATGGAAATGTATAGTAATAAAAAAAACTATGTTTATATGTATGTTCATATTATTTTATAGCTTAAAAAATAAAACGTATATTTATGTTATTTTAAAACAAAAACTATTTATATTAATTAATTTAAAAAAAAAATGAAAATTTAAGACTCTTCTTCTTGTTCTTGTTGTTCTTAATTATTATTTTTATTCCATTTTTTTTTTTTTTCGAATAAACAAATATTTTAAAATGTAATGTATATTTAAAAACTAAAAATGTTCATAATCATAATCAAAAAAAAAATCTTTATTATTGAATTATGTAATAAGTTTTGCATGAAATATTCGCGGTCGCTATAATAAAACATGTTTTCATATGAGAAAATTTAATTCCAGTTAAAATGAGATAAATTATAAAATATTTTTCACAATTTCATAAAGATGGAATGAAATTAATTTTGAACGTGTAAACATGGTACGTATAAATAATTAATAAACGGGCATTATTTTATTAAATAATTAAATTTTAATATTCAATAATAAAGAAAATTTTGATGTTTTTAGTTTAAACAATTTTTATTAATTTTTTTTTTTTATTTCATTTGTTAATTAATAAGTTTCTAAAATTCTAAAATTCACAATAACTTCGATTTAAAAAAAATAATACAAAATTCAAATAATATTTAGAAGTTTGTTAATATATAAAATTAATTTTATTTAAATTTTTTTTTTTTATATTATTACATATATTATTATTTCTGTGTACAATCCAAAACCGAAGATCAATGAGACTAACTAAAAATATAAAAACAATGTATAATAAAATTAAGTCAACCCAATTTGATGTAATTAAGAGATAAAATTTAAAAATAGGAAAATGTTAAAAAAAAATTGTGTTAAAAAAAAAAAACAAGATTTAATACGATAAAATTGTGGAAACAAGCACGATAAAACTTACAAAACACTCAAGTGTTTTCAAATTAATTAAAATGGAAAGGTTTTTTTTCTCCCGAGAAATTGTAAATCATAACCAGTTCTAAATAAAAATAATAAAAGCAATCTCAAATAAATTAAAATAAAATTAATGATATTTAAAAAAAAAAAAAGTTCTTCTTAAAGTATTGCTTTAATTTCTAAATATATATGTAATAACAATGGTAATATTTAACGCAATTATATTAACATTTTCTTGTTATGTATGTAACGAAAAATAATTTAATTATTTTTAATTTTAATTTATATATTAATATAATTATAGAATGATTATATTAGTTTTTTTTTTAAATAAAAAATAGTTTTTTAATATTGATACTTTCTTTTTTTTTATATATTTTAAATTATTTGTATTTTTTTTTTTTTTTTGTATTAGTATCTATTAATAATTTTTTTTTAAATCTTTTCAATATACATAAATAGTAATATGATAGTTAATAATTTAAAAAATGTATCTATATATATACAGGATTATGAATACAATATAATTTCATATTTTTTTTTTTTAAAATAATTTATTTTAATTTGTATTACATAATATTGGTTATATAAAATCTATTTAATTTTAGATAAATTTATGTTTCTAAGTATACGTGTTTAAAAATTAATTATATACTTTTGTTTTATTATTTTTTTCTTAGAATATACAAAATCGTTTTTGAATAATTAATATACAATTTATTTATAATTAGTAATTACTTATAAAAATATATAAGAGTTGCATTTATAATTTTACAAAAAAAAAATATAATAATTTAAATTAAAAAATAATTCATTAGAACTATTTAGCTTTTATGAATTTCTTATTCAATATTTTCAAATAATTAAATTTCTTTTAATTAGCTTTAATAAAAGCATAAAACTGTTTCTTTTCAAAAATAATATTTTATTAGCAAACTTAAAATAATAAATAAATTATTCTCTTTTTTCACATAATATAAAATAAGTATCCACATTATCAGTGTTAGATAAAATACAATAAGAATAATATGAATTGGATATAACTTCGTTCTTAGTTTATGATATTTTTAAATTAATCAAAGCAAATTTTTTAAATGTTGATAATAAAAAGTAAGAAAAATAAAAAATCTTCAAGTTCCAAATAAATAAAAGTTTTAAGTCAAAAAAAAAAAAAAAAAAACAATTTAATTTGTTCTGACAATCAGCGTCATTACTTATTTTAATTATATTTTTGAGTGTAACTACGTAAAAAACTTATTATCTTTAACATAATAACAAAAACGATTTTGTATTGAATAATTTTTTTTTGCTTTTTAAAAATAGTATTAATTAATTTAAATATTTAGTTTAGAAAAAAAAATACATCTCATATTATTAATATTATAAAGTAAATAACAATAATAATAATAATAGGTTATTTCGTAAATTGAATATGTAGTAGCATACATATAAATTTATTATTTTCTTAATTTTTAATTTAAAAATAAATTTCATTTTTAAATTTCATACATACTTTATTTCTATTAATAATAACTTGCATTCATGACGTTAATTTCTCTTCAAAAACTCTTCAATATAAATAATGTATTACAAGGAATTAATGTTATTTATATTAATTAATTCATTATAAAATTATGTATAGAATTAAATGTTGTAAATTTTTTAAAATTTTGTTACTTATATAAAAACAACAATTAAATTGCAACAAAAAAATTAACTAACTTAATATTTGTATAAATAAAACTAAGTTAAAACAAAAATTACAAGACAGCTGAAGCAAAATAACACCTTAAACATTGAAACAAAATTCAATTTACAACAACAAGAACGTGGTAAAATATCCACGAAATTTTAACAAAACTTTGTAACAAGAAATATAAAACGTTAAACTCAACTTTGTAAAAACAAAACATTTTGTAAAAAACAAATTAGAAACGAAAATTAAGGAAAAAAAAAACTATTTTGTAAAACAAGTTAAGAAAAATATAAAAAAAATACCTTTAACAGTGTTTCGTTTTACAATTTTTTTAAACAAAAAAAAAAAATTAATAAAATCAAAATTTTAAGTAAAAATAAATAGTATTTATTTTTTACCTATATAAAACTTTAAAATTTAAAATATTGAAAAAAATGTAAAACGAAAAAGATTAGATGATCTATTTTATAAAAAAATATAAGAATAGATTAAAAATTCCAAGACATTTTTTATTTTTACAAATTTTTAAAATAAAAATGTTCTCGGTTGTATATTTAATGTATATGATAAAATAAAATTTAAAAACAAATATTAAAAATAAAGAAATTGAAAATAAATTAATATTTTATATTCTTATATAAGCTCTTCTAACTATTACACCACGAAAATATTTTTAGTACACACATAAAAGAAAATATAAATATATTTGAAAAGATACACAATAAAAACGTAAGATAACATTTAGATATCAAAGTAAAATTGATAAAAGAAACTTGAATGCAAATAAAATGAAAAAAAAAAATAAGGAAAAAAATAGTGTGAAAACTAATGACTTAATAATATCTTCTAATTCATTAAACACATTTTTAAAATAATCGTATCAAATTTTAATTAATAATTAAAATATTACATTTGCCTTTCATTATTAATCCAAGTTTTTTATTTATCTAAATGTAACCTTAAACAAAACAAAATATAAGATCAAAAATTTTGTCTTTGTTAAAATAATATTAAAAAGAAATTCATATTTTTTAAAATTTTTAAATATTAAACATTATTTTATGTTAAAAATGTATATGTATGTATTTGTAAAAAAAAATTAATAATATTCTTCAAAATTTCTTTAAATATTATTTCAGAAAAATTAAAAGAATAATTTTCCACATTGTACACATTTTCAAATTTAAATTGGTACTAAATGCAAAAAAAATAATTTACAAAATTGTCAATTTTTACACTTATTATTAATAAGGGATGATTCCTGTTTATAACAAAAAAATAATAAATTATAAGAAAATCACAATTTACATAAAAAAAATTTTTTTAATTTCAATTCGTTTTTCAAAATAAATTTAATTAAATGCGGGATCTCTTTTTAAATACCAATTTAAAGATGGAAAAGTTGTAAATAAATTAAAAAAAAAATTTATAAAAAGTGCATGCAAAATATAAAATAAATTATAATACACGTAAAGTTATTTATTAAATATGTATATTTATATAATGTGTAAATGTAAATGTAATTTTTATTTTATTTTAATTCTTTTTTAATTATCATTTTTCACATTAACCAAAAAAAAGGAACAAGATTTTTTCCAAATATATTGTAGTAATTTGTATAAAAAAAGACAAATTAAAATTATTTTATAGCAAAAAAAAAAAGTTGTACAGCAATACAAAAGATCTTATGTATTGTTGTAAAATGAACATTAAACATAAAATGCTACAATAAAAAAAAATACTGCCTAATGTATAAAGAATAAAACATCATATTTTCATTAATCCGATATCTAATATTTTTTTAATGATTTTGTAATTATAATTAATTCAAAAAGCAATCAACTGAATATTTTAAAATATAGAAATGTATACAAGAGTTTTTCATTTTATATTCCTAAAAAAAACTTAATTTTACTATATAGAATTAAATCTATCATATTATAGTTAAATTGTATTTGTTTAATTGTTTTATTAATTTTTAAAGTATTATATAGCATGTACATTGTAATTTTATTACAAAAGTCAAAATAAATTCAATTTTTATATTCATTTTTGCTTTATTTTTAATAATGAATATATGATTTTATTATATTAAACATTTTAATATTACAAAACTGTTTATTTTTAAAATTAAAATTTTTTCTTATGTAAATTCATATTTTAAAAATTCAAGATTGCCCATTGATGTACAGTATTGTATAAAATAAAATATTATCTACTTACTTTTAATCCTACTGTATAAAGTAAAATTATGTATTTATTCTTTTAAAAAAGAAATGCAAAACAAATTTCATAAATTCCTATACAATTTTAATTTTTATTTTTTAAACTTTGTATAAATTGTATTTAAAATGAATAGTTAATTTTTTTTTTAGGACAACCAAATATTTTCTAATAATATTAATAATAAATTTACTGAAACCAAATAATAAATCGTCAAAATATTTTTTAACATGTTTTTTTTTCAGATTAAAATAAAAAAAGGTTGAAAGTTTAAAAATAAAATTTTTATAAATTGAAATTTTCATTTTTGTAAATTTTTGTATAATAAACCATGAAAATTTTTGTAAAAATAAAAAAATAATACACATTTTTAAAACTTCAAAATGTATAAATGTAAAACAACATAAAATTTATTTTTTACATAAAAGAAAAATCAGTGTATAAGGAAAATTTTAAATTAAGAAATTAATCTGTATAGTAAAATAATTAGAAATAAATTAATAACAAAGTAAATGTAAAATATTTCCCTTTAGTTATTCAAAGCAAAATGTTAAAATTTACTTGCTTGTAAAATTGACTTGCTTTTTGTTAATCCTATTAAAAATTACTTCACATTTATTTATTTTTTTTTCTTCTCCTAAAAATTGGAAATTTGTACATAATATATTCACATAGAAAACTATAGTTGTTAATAAAACCTCTTATATTTATTGTTATTTCCATATATGTATTATATGAACATAAAATACTTTTCATTTCGCAATTAAATTTTAATATTGGTTTCAAGAAATATTTGTAATATAAAAGAAATAGCACTGCCACTTGCAATAATTCAAAAATAAATTATTAAATTAACATATGGAATTAAATTAACTTTGCTATAAAAAATTCTTAAAGAAAGAAGTTATCACAGTTTCAAATAAGTAAAGATATTTCCTATATACTAATAATAATTATTCAAAAAATAAATATTAATTTATGCTGATCAAACTTCTATTTTCTTTTAAAAATCATAAAACTTCTTAATATTATTTCAAATTAAAACTTTTTAAATATATATTGCCGTTTCCTTTTGACTTTTCTTTGTCATTCAAAATTGTATATTTGTAATATATATATATAAAAATAGATTAAATACTAAGATAAATAGAAAATGAAATTTAGAATATTGAAAAATAAAACTGTACAGATAATTATTTAGAAAAAAATTAAACTAATATTAAGTATTTTGACGATTTATACTTTGCTTTTTCAGAGAAACAATGGACTGATTGAACATTTTCGCATGTAAAAATTAAATAGTACATAATATAAAAAAACAAAAAAGATAAGAATATAGTAATAATATTAAAAATTGATATTTTATAATTTTAAATAAAAACGAGTATATTTAAAAAAAATTACTGGGCATGCACTTAGTAGGAACTGAAGTTTTTAAGTTTATTTTTCCTTAAAAAATTTTAATTCATTTGAAACAAAAAACGAGAAGCAGTTTATCTTGAAATAAAAAAGATCAAAGAGTAGTTTTAAATATGATTTTTAATAAAATCCTTTTGACTTTTTTTCGATTTGCATTAGAAAAAAATTACAATGAATTGAAGTTAAAGGAAAAATGGTATAGTATGATATACAAAAATGTAATTGAGCATCAAAGTTGGAAAATTAGATATGTTGTATCATAAATCATACAAATAAATCTTGATATGCATACTAATTATTAATTTATATTATAAAAAAAAAAAAATTAATTTTCTAATTCAAAAATATTTGTCATTACGTTATTTTAAATTAATTATAAATTTTTAACCAGTTTTTATTTTTCAAGTTTTTGGTTTAAAATATTTGAACTCATTTTTTTCTACTCTAAACTAAGATATTTAATAAATAAGATAAATTTTTAAAAAATGTGATCGTGTACAATTCAAATAAATGTTACATATTTATACATAATTCAAATATAAATTACAAATTACATACATGTTTTATACATTTTTTTATATTTTTGTCTTAACCCTTTTTTTTTGTGAATTTTTATTGTTGTGTAAATTATTTTTTTAAATGCAAATAAAAGCATATAAGAAATGAAAAATTAATTTAAATTTATATATGTTAATAATAGCTACCATTATACACGTTAATAATATATTAATGAAAATTTGTAAAAATTAAATGTACGAAAAATAAATTAATTTAAAATTAAAAAAAAAGTTATATAAATAAACATCGTAAAAGATAGAAAAAAAAACTCTTCAAGAAAACATAATATACATATATACAAAACATAAATATAAAATCTTTTTATAAAAGAACATAAAAAACATTAATTTAGTATCAAAAATATAATATAAAATTTATTTTATATACAAAAGAAAATATAACTAAATACAATTACTTATATATAAATTAAAATTTCGTCGAAATATATTTCAATTCTATTTTATTTTTTTTTTTTGTTTATTATTATATTAATTTTTTCAATTAAATACAAACAAAAGGAAAACATGATTTAAAAATCAGGCTTCCATATTAATTGGAATAACATTTTAAAAGGAGAAATATAAAAACTATTTAAAAAGTATAGAACATTTTAACATAACATCTTTGAATTCCATTCAAAATGAATACAAAAAGAATAGAACAAAATAATTAAAGTTAAAAAAATGTATAAAAATATAAAATAATTGTAAAAATTATACATTAAAAAAACACAGACATTCAAATGCAAGTATAAATAATAATAAAATCTATGGATTTATTTTAATTTTTTTTTAACAATTGAATTTTTTAATTTACTTTTTGGTAATGAGTTTTTTTAATTTATTAACTTTTTTTTAATTTCATTTTCACTTTGTATACACACATTTTAATACAAACATTTATAATAAATTAAAATTATTTTTTAAATAGTAATAAATAATAATTTAAAAAAAAAAAATTGAAGAAATGTTTCATAATGAAAAAAAAAAAACATTAAATATTAATAAATAACTATTTAAACATATTAATTATGCAGAAACACAAAGAAAAAAAAATATATTCATATATTTAAATTGTAGAAATGTAAAAGAGTTAAAAATTTAATACAAAAAAAAAAATCAAATAGTAAGAATTCAACATACAATTAATTTAAATATTTATAAAAAAAAACAGAATAATTAAGAATATTATAATATTAATATGTTAATAAATATAACTATAAACTTTTTTAAATGAAAAACAAAAATTATTAAATGAAAGAAAATGTATAAAATATTCACATAAATATTTAAAATGAAGAAGAAAACAAGAAAAAACAAAAAAATAAGTAATAATATTAGTATTTAAAAAAAAATTTATTGTAAAATTTATATTAAAGAAAAACACATAAATCTTATATATATGTGTGTATATATTATATACATAAAATTATAAATTAATTAAACAATTTTATAGATTAAAAAAAAAAAAAACAAAATCTCGTTTCCTAGTATTTTTAATTTTAAATACCTACACTATAAAAAAAACATTATACATATTTTGCATACTTATAGGATAAAAAAAAATTCCTCTTGGTTTAATAATTTTGTTTTAAAATTCTTTTTTTTTCAATTTATTTGTAACAATCCAACAAAAGATTAGTAGAATTCCAAAAATATTTTATATTATTAAATAATTACAAAAAAACAAAAGGAAAATTTAAAATTAAAAAGCAAATAACAAAAACTTTTATTGGAGCGTTAAATTTAGAGAAATTAAAGAAATAATAACACAAAGAACACATATTTTTTGCTTAAGTTTTCCTTTATATTTTGAAGAAATTTTTTTTAATAAATATTTGAATGGGTTTAAAAAAAGAATGTAAACTTTTTAATTTACTATGAGAAGAAAAAACTGTATTTTTTTTATTAAAATTAATTAAAAATAAAAATTGCAAATATTCAATATATTTAGCAAAAAAATTCAAAAGGTAAAACAGTTTTCTTTTTTTAAATAAAAACTATTTTCAAAATAATTGATTTAATATTTTAAATTAATATTAAAACGAAATCTAAATTTTAGACCGTTTAATATAATTTAATAATTAAAATTAAAAAAAATTGAATGTAACTTAAAACTCAAAAAATATTTTTAATCAGAAAAAAAAAAAAACTATTGAAATAAAAAATGTTCTCATAAGTAAACAAGTAAATTAATATAATGGCTACAAGTAAAAGAAAAAGAATTTAATTAAATTATTAGAAAAAAAAATTTATTATAATAAATTTAAAATTAAGTTATTTTCATTCATACACGCAACACACATATATATATATATATAAAACTATATATAAAAAAATAAAAACTCATAATTAAATATTCATTTTTTTCATATTTTTCTCAAATTCATTAAATAATTATAAAATTATTAATAAAGTAAAAAAAAAAAAATTAAAACAAATTAATAAAAAAAAATCATTTGATTTTAAATTAAATATTATTATTATTATATTATAAAATACTATTAATAATTAAGAATTAATAATTAATTTTTTACATTTAAGTTAATTTTTTTTTTTTGTAATTTTTAATTTAATGTTTTTTTTTCTTTGTGTAATTTTTTTTTTATTTCTATTATTTCTTGTAAGTAAATTATATGTGTTTTTTTTTCTTTAATAATATATTTTAATTTTGTATCTTCAAATAAAACAACGTATAAAATATAAAAAATATATTATTTTAAATAGAAAAAAAAAAGGAAGAAAAAACACAAAATTTACAATTTTATTTTATTTCTTTTTAATTTCAAGACAGAAATTCTTGTACTCTTTTGTTTTATAAGATACACTTATAAATAAACACATTATAAATAAAAATTAATATTAAAAAATAATTTCTGTTTATTTTATTTTTTACTTTTTAGAATATTTATTTATTTTTATATATGTTTTAATTTTTTTCCAGGCATAAAATAAATACTTTTTAATTTTGATTTTCAGTTTTTTAGCGTTTTTTAATAAAATTGATTTAAATTTATTTAAATGTATCTTTACCCTTTAATAATTTACAAAAATTAATTGTTTCACAATGCTGACATTATCAAATCATTACTTTTTTGAAAAAAAAAATAGAATTTCAATCGAAAATGTAAGTCTGAGGTTGTTATAAGCGCAAAAAATTCAGACTAACTTAATGTAAATGCAATAATTTTTGGTGGAAAAAAGAGGGTACGAACAAAATTAATTTTGTATTTTGAAACAAAATCTTTTAGAACATTACAGGAAATTTTTTTTTTTAAAGGGGTAAGAGAAACTTAGTATAAATATGCAAATTAAATTGAATTTAATTTAAAATTAAATTAAATTTTTATTTCGAACAAAAGATTTTTTAATTAATTTTTTCGCTAATATGTTTTATTTAAAGGTAACTTCATTTTATAATATATAACATATTTTTTACTATTATTACTTTATTTAATCAAAATAATAATATTAATAGTGAGGAAAAAAGAACAACAAAATATTTAAAAAATAAAAATACTAAAAAAATTAATTCAAATTTTTGTAAATTTAATATTGTATATTCACTCATATATATTACGTATATACATAACACAAATATAATATTAATATAAGAGAAAATAGAAATTTTTCATACTTATATAAATAATATAAATTATATTATAATATAGAACAAAAAAAAAATGTTACATACAAAACCAAAAACTAATGTAGAATTTTGCAAAACTTTCTTATATACATATATATATATATATATAGTAACAAAAAAAAAAAAAAACAATAAATAATATTATTACTGCAAAAAAAAAAAAAAAATTAAAACAAAAACCTAAACTAAATAATTATTTTGTCATAATAATTTTTTCAAAATATCAAAAAAAAAAAATTGTAAAAAGAAAAAATCTTTAAAAAACTAAAAAAAAAAAATTTGGTTAAAAAATAAATATTTGATAAAAAGAATTATATATATATATATCTCTACCTTAGCCACTACTGCTATTTTAAGGAAAACCAAAAAATATTTAAATAAATTTAGGAAATATTCGTATTTTGTAGTAATTTTGTATTATGTAAAATTTGTATTAAAATTAAATTAAAAAATATTAAACGGAGCAAAAAAAAAATTTATCAAATATAAGTTAAAAGTCAGAAAATAATTCAATAAAAGAAATTTTCTATTATTACTTTTAATTTTATGAACAAAAATACTTTTTCCATAATCGATTGTTCCTATAATCGATCGTTTAAGCATAAACGCAGTTAATTAAAATTGAAATGTTAACTGACAGTTCTAAAACGTCATCAATTAAAAGTTGACAAATAGTTATAATCGATTAAACAAATTGTCAATCATTTATGAATTGAATATTTATTGTCAAATATCATGCATATATATATATTTGTCATTTATAGAGACAATATCATATAACTTTAATAATGAAATTATTACAATATAAACAAAATAGAATTGTATCTATTGAAAGTCTAAAACATTTATACATGTTATAAGGCGCCGTAGTGCTATATCTCATGTTTCAATTGTATGTGCAATTGTTTTGATCAATTCTAATAATATGAATATAATATTTCCCCCTGTTCAGACATGCACATATATAAACAAACTGTGGAGCCTATAACAGTGAACAGTTAGCACATAACGAAAATGAAAGATCAATCTCTCTTTTCGATAATCATTTTTTTTTTTTCAAAATTAATTCCAAAAATTTAAACAGATTTTATTTTTTGACTTTAACTTATATTTAATAATTATATTATGTAATATTATGTACAATTAAAACTATTATATATATTTATATATACACTTAATAAATTATTAAACCGAAGAAATAAAAATAGAGAAACAAGTTAATTTATAAAAAAAAAAAAAAACAATACATGCTACATTTAGATACTTACACTTCTAAATAAAACCAATTCTTATATAGTTAAAAAAATAAAAAAAACCAAATAAAAACAGGCAAAATACTCAAAAATTTAGAGAAAATATTGTTTTATTTATTTTTTTTTTTTTAAAATTTAACAAAACATAAATATAAATTTAAAAAAAAAAAAAAGAAAAATTTTGTAATTTTTTAAGGTAAACGAAAATTAAATGAAATTAATAAAATTAAAAAAAAAAATTAAATAAGAGAAAATCTCTAAAAGAGTCAAAATTATTTTTTTTACGGAAAATATAACAAATTTTTAAATATAAAAACTGCAATTAAAAAAAAATATGGCATAAATTTATAAATTTAATTGGCTTCAAAAACAAACAAAAAAAACAACCAAAAAAACTAATTAAAGAATTTTTAAATGTTAAATCAAACCAAAATTCAAAATTGGTGTATTTGTAAAAAAAAAAAATAAATTGATATAAACACAAAAAAAAACAAAAAAAGATCATAGAATATAATATCATTATAAAATTTAAATTAAATATAAAAAAAAAAAACTGTAAAATATGCATGTAATAATGTAAATTTTCTTTTTGTAAAATTTGTAATACTTAAAACCATAAAACAATTAATTAAGGAACAGACAACATTATCAACAAAATAACGTATAATAAAAAAATTTGTCATATAAATGTTAATTATGATTTTCTTATGTCGCTGCGCCAACTAAAATCGCAACACACATTTTAAATTAATTTTACATGATCGTTATTAATTACTGACCAAATGTTTTTTTGATTTGCATATATTGCTTGTCACTCACGTTGTTAATAAGATGACCAAATGTTAAAAAAATTCAATATATTGCTTGTCACACAATTTTTGTTATTTTTTTATATTATTTTTTTTCAAAAATTTACTAAATTCTTTTTAAATATTTAAGGAGTCATATTATGTATAAATATTAATTCTAAAACAATATTTTGCTCTAAATTGAACCAGTGGTCATAAAAATCCTTCTTCGAACAGATTTTCCACCTTAAGAGTAAAACTTAAAAAACACCAACAAATATCAATTTTTATTAAATATCTTGACGATCACTCTTGTCACTTTTGTGATTAATACTAAAAATATGCAAAAACCATATCATGAAATGATTCTGATAATTTTTTTTTCAAATGTGCTATTGTGAATTGTGATTAAATGACGTTTGTTATTCATTTTAAAACAAAATATCATTTTAAGTTTCCCATTGAAAAAAAAATCAATTATAAACAAATTTTAAATTCGTCTTAATGAATATATATGTTGTATATGTTATTTTATCTCATTCAATATTCATATACCCGTTTGTAATAACATTATTACATATTTTTAAATTCAAGATACCAAAATTAAATGACTTAATCAAATTCACAATTAATTATTAATAATATTCACAATAGTGAAGTTTTTAATGTATTCACGAATCACCCATGTATTTGATGAGTTGATGACAAATTTTAAAAGATATTTCAAACTGTAATAAATAACGGTGTATAATTCGAAAACACAAGAGTTTTCAACATAA
This sequence comes from Dolichopus griseipennis, assembly GCA_963082915.1. Lineage (NCBI taxonomy): Eukaryota > Metazoa > Arthropoda > Insecta > Diptera > Dolichopodidae > Dolichopus > Dolichopus griseipennis. Next base: position 33,106,763 of record OY720442.1, on the reverse strand, counting down.
ATTAATCTTATTAAATTTAGAAATGTATTTCTTCACTTCAGCAATTATTGGACTAATGAATTAATTTGGAATTATGAGTGGAAATCAAAAAAAAAAAAAAAATTAAATATTAAAATTATTTTGAGCTTAACTTCTTTTTTACCAGATTTTATTTAAAATTTTTTATCAGATTATATAAAATATGACATATTTAATCATAATTAATTTTTATATTAACTAAATATAAATATTATAAAATATATAGATATATAAATATAAAAAAATTTAAAACTTTTTTAATACAAATAAATAAGTTATCCAATTAATTGAATTGGAAATTTGAATTTTTACGCGGAAAAAAAATGTTGTTGTCGTAAAAATATTTGTTAAAAATATTTCATAAAAAGAAAATTAATATTTAATATTTACAATTTAAAAAAAAAAACAAAAAATTAATTAACAAGTCAAATTCAATGTTCTAAAAAAAAATGTCAAAAGAAATATATTGAAATATTATATATTAAAAAAATAAGAAAACCACTGTAATCTAAAAATGAATAACAAAAAAAAAAAAAATAGAGACCACTTATTAATTAAATTAATAAACAACAAAAAATAAAAATGTTTAAAATAAATTTAAAAATTTTTAAATAAACTTATCAGAAGTAAAATGAGAAAAGGAATAAAAATACCATTCATTTATATAATATTTATAATGAATTTAATAATATTAAAAAAAAAAAATAGAATTAAACTTTTACATTAGAATTTAACACAAACCCAAAAAAAAAAAAAAAAAAAACATAAATAATACAAAATTTTAAAGTTGAACAGCTAAAAGAGGGAATATAATGATAAAAAACAACCGATCCCGTCTTTATTAACTTAATTTTGTAAATTCTAACCTAAAAAACAAAAAACCTAACCTTAAAAATTTATTCATATTCGTATCAGCTACTTTTTTTTTAATTTTCTTTCAAACTTTAAATTTTAACTGAAGTTTAAAATTATTTAAAATGTTTTAAATTATCATTATAATCAGTCTTGAAGCCAGTATCCAATACAAATATACAAGAAATCAAAACAAAATGAAAAGTTTAACAAAATTATTATATTTTATATCACTTCCTATAAAATAAAAATGAAATTTTGTTCTAGTATAAAAATACAAAATCACTTTAATTTTATAAAATATATATATATATATATATATATATATATATATTTATATATTTTGATAGTAGGAAATACAAAAAGAAATATGAAAGCCTATGATTTATATTTAAAAAAAAAAAAACAAAACAAAAAAAAGAGAAGTAAAAATAACACAAAATTGTAAAATTTGAATTTAAAATATTTATTGCTTTAAATTTAATTACTCCACATTAAATTCATCATATACTTTTTTCTATTTTATATAAAAAAACAAAAACAAAACAAACAAACAAATATTTTTTGTTCGAAATAATGGTAAAAAAAAAAAAAGAAAAAAAATAACAAAATATCTTTTTAAAAAAAAAATTATAAAAGTTTAATAAGAAATTAATATTTAAAATAGCACACAGAAAATAATTTCTCAAAAATGAAATATTTAATATTTATGTATATTGTAAAATAAAATAAAAAAAAAAAAACCCAAGAGAAAAAAAAAGAAAAGAAAAAATGTTTAACCAATGTGGTTTGTGTCTTATATAGTAATTTACTTAAGCTCTTTTAGAAAAACCAAATAATTAATAAAAAAAAAAAAAATTAGAAAAAACGTGTATTTATTTTTCAAAATTGCAATCACAATTTAATTCCTTAATAAGTCAATTATGGACAAATCCATTAGCTTTAAACTACGTGACTAATAAAATAAGTATGTTGTACTAACAGTTTAACTCCTGTTACGAACTCCCGCCAACCTTTACACTTTACTATGACTCATCGAACCATTAGATTTCACAGTAGTGGGGTTTTAAAAAAAGGAATTAAATAAAGTTCTTATATAATTATGGATTTTGAACCAAGTCAGAACCTACATTAATTCATTCAGAAGGCCTGGACATCGAAAATATTTCAATGTATTAGTACACATTGTTAATATATGTTAAAAAGCTCCTCCAAATGAGATTCTTAAAAAAATTGTTTGTACTTTTATGTTTATGTTTTTTTTTTTAGGTAAAATTCCTATTTTCATCAATTTTCTTTTAGAGTTTTAGCTATGAAATAATTTTCCAAATATTTTAATTTTAATAAAAATAAAATTTCAAATTTTTTCTGTAACATATCAAAAATTTCAGCTTTCAGCTCGAAATTTTTAACATATTTTCAGCAAAATATATTTAATGATTTTTTTAGTAATTAGAATGAAAATTTTCAGTGAACCTTCAATTTAAAAGCTAAAATATTAAATTTTTCAGCGAATTTGGTATCAAAAAAATAAATTTAATAAATATTTATGAAATTTTTATATAAATAAAGCCAAAATCTAATAAAGAAGAATTCTCTTTTGGCTCATGAAAAAATTAAATTTCAAATCGTTTTTTACAGTACATTTACAATAACTTAAAGGAAACTAAGCTTTAACTAAGTTAATTCTAACTTATTAATAAATTTATAAATTGCCTTTTATAATAATTTATTTAAATAAACTGGGTCGTAAAGTGTCGAATGTTAGATGTAAATCCAATTATAGCAATAACACAATATAAGTTGCAAAAGTTAAATTTCTGGATTTTAGTGGATTAGGCCATTAGATTAAGTTGATTAGACTTCCTGGGGATACAACTTTAACAAAACGAGCCATATAAATTTTTAAATAATTTATAATACTATGTTTAAATAAGAATCAACTTATTTAAAATTAATGTCAACAATATTATCAAATTATATAAAACATTAAATATCTTTAATTTAACTTTTTTTATTTCTTACTTATATTATTAAACTTCTAATTTTCTAAGAAAGTTAATAAACTTATTCAATTCAAAATGTCAATAAATTTCCATTGAACACAATCTTTTTTTTGACCATTAACGTACGACATAAATGATCTCTTTTAAAGTTTCTAAGAAGCTTTTTTTTATTAAAAATGTTTTCAGAAGCGACTTTTTTAAATATGGATAAAAAAATTAAATTTTTTTTTTTTACTAAATGGTGTAAAAACAGATGATATTTTAGACTACGTGAGAACGTGAATTAGATTAGCGAGAGTCCTTTTTTGAACTTTTTTTTCTTTCAATGTCCAGGTATTTTGAGGATCTCCAGCTTCTAGAATTATCATTAATTTATGTCGTTTTGAGAATGTCATTATTTTAAAAAAGGCTTATATATTTTGTCCATGATGGCAATTAATCCAAGGATCTGTATAATATTTTAAGTTTTTTGATACACTTGTGTGTATATATAAAATCTATTATTTTAGTTTTGCTTACATATATACACAATTATATTTACGTTTGTGGTTTACCTTTTGGTTTTTGAAGTTTATTTTATCAGTATTGAGTTCTTTATCAGCATGTTACTTTGGGGTCTTTCATCTTTAATTCTGACGAAAGTAGAAAAAGAATTGCGGAAAAGAAAAAAATCATAAAGGAGACGATAAATCTCGTTAAAAGACCTATGAAATCTCATTGACACAGTTTTGAAAAGGATATTTACCAAGCTGTTAAAATTTATACATAAGCTTATTTTATTTTTTATGGTCCAGAATTTATTGCCATAAAACTTAAAAAAAATTTAATATGTCATATCCCAAATAGTTAAGAATCAGACCCACCTCCCAAAAGAATTTTTTGTTTGTTTTGAACCTCAAGATAATCCCTAGTTGTATGGCAGATTATTGGCGAAACACTCTATATCATTTTTCTATATCAGGTCATTTAACATTTTATGTTTGAATATGTTGGTCAGCAAAAAAATTTTGTAGTTACGTGGTGAGTGATACTACTTCCTATAATAGATATGTTGTTGTTGCTATAATGGGAGGGTTTACGACCCTAACATATAGGCCTCACGCCTGTTATGCACTTCTGCTTTCGGAGCCGCTTGTAATTTTTTACAGCGTCTCGTTGAGAATCGGATTAATTTCCCCTGTTCTGACTCACAGTACTAAAGTTATCCCAGTATCTTCCTCCTCAGATCCTCAACCAATGGTATTTTAGCGCTTCGCATTGGCACAGAACGTGGAGAACAGTTCACAACCTCTCTCGTCGTCCACAACCTCTGCATTCTTCGGTAGTTGCCCAACCTATTCTGGCCGCGTGGTATCTGAGCAGTTTTTGGCCCGGATATTAATCTTAGCTCCTCCTTTTTTAATTTCAGGATCATTTTTGTTTTACTTCTGCTTGTATCTGTTTTCGTGTGAATTTATCCTGTGGAGTGTAGCCATTGTTTTTTCGCCTGGGTTTTGGACCAGACCTTTGTAAATCGTTTTACTTCCGAGTGAGGGAGTCATATTGGCTATATGTCCCCAATGGGCTCTCTGATGGTCTTTTTGGCCATTTCATCAGCTCTTTCACTGCCAGGAAAACCTAAATGTGCTTGGATCAAGTGTAATTTTACAACATTGGTTCTCCTTGTACTTTCAGTGCTTTCCAGCAATTTATCATTATTTTAATTATTGGTTTGGAATCCATGTTGCTGCTTTATTCACTGATAATTTCATAAATTTTGAGGATGTATAATTGATGTTTTAGCCATATATAGTTTTAATTGATTTAGTAAGGAGTGACTGAGACTTGTTTATTGATACTTGAAGACCAATTCAGTATGTTATACTTCAAGTGCGATATAATGTGTAACTGCACCAGCATTCTGACAGTATTTTTTCCTAGCCTAATTTTTGCACGTCTGATCGTCGATGAGGGATGAGAATATTGCCGCGAAAATATAAATTTAAAAGTTAATTTAATTTTTTATTTATATTTAAAATTGACCCCTGCTAAAAATAAAATATTTTTAAATTAAAGTACCATCTATATGTTCATATTAAAAACGAAAATAATTTAAATCAAATATAAGCGACATTAGTGGTAAGCATCTAAAACTATTTTCTTTGACAAATTAATGTAAGACAGAGAAAGAACTATTAATTAGTCTTATCTTTTCTATCATCACTGATAAGTTGCTATTTTTATAGATATTTTGGAGTGGAATTTCTATTGGATAGTTAGAAAATAAATCTTAAAATAATTTTTTAAATAAAAATAATTAAAATTGTATTTCAAGAGAAAATATTCAAAAATCAAAAAAATTATAAAACAAATAGAGAAAATATCGGAGAAAAATAAAAAAATGTAAGTTACATCATGAACATTATCATCAGCCATTTTTTTAATGTACTGAATTTCAATTGACAATTCAGGTTCGTGGTAGAAAATTTGGAAAAGGTCATTTTTCTAGAAATTTTCTTAAAAAATTTTTATAAAAAAATTAAATTTAATAATTTTTTCTCAACTTGAATTATAATATTGCAAAAAAAAATAATATTGAAAATTTTTTACATATTAGTTTGTTTTTAAAAGTATAATAATTGCGAAATTTAAATAAAAATTAAAATTTTAATAAAAAAAAAAATTAAAAAATTGATACATATATTGTTTACCACCTGGAAAGATTTACATATGTAATATAACTAACAGTATATATTTCTCATTCATACAGATAACTTGTTAAAGCTTGTTAAACAATTATTACGTCAAAAAAAAAAAAGACCTCTTACTTGAGTTACCTCCTCGGTGTGAAACCATTGGCTGTTTATCATTATCCTAATCAAAAGTGATATTAAATATGATTATAGATAATCCAGATGCCCTTAAGGGCTGGCTAACAGTAATATTACAACCCTTGTAAGTATATTTTATTTTATTAATTAAATTTGTCAACGTATGTCATACTTTATTATTAATTTGTAAATACATATGTTCGAACATGTTAAATTTTTGATTAACTCTTATTTGAAGTTAATTAATTTTGTTTTAATAAAAAGTTATAAATAATTTAATTTTTAATTTGAAAGTTATTAAAAATAAAAGTTTGAAATATATATTTAACATATTTATACTATTACAGATGTGATGCTGACCCATCTGCTTTAGCTAGATATGTTTTTGCTTTACTCAAGAAGGAAAAACCAATTAAAGAACTAAAAAAAAGTATGAATGAACAATTAGATGTGTTTCTAGCGGATGAAACTAAACCTTTTGTTGAGAGGTTGTTTACGGCAATTGCATCGAAGGAATATTTGATACCTATTTCTCAGCCAGAAGAAAAAGAAACTAATGATATTCAAAATAAAGAACCCACAGAAATTAATTTAGATGATGGAAAAAGTGTTCGTGAATGTACACCCCCATTACAGCAATCACAAAATGTTCAACAACCGACAAAAGCCAAAGATAAACATAATGAAAAACCGAGTAATACAACGCCTTCGTCATCAAGTACAAGCGTCGTTACTGTCAATCAAGGAACACCTCATACACCAACTTCTTCTGTTGTGATATCCCCTATAAGCAATACTTTAAGTATAAATTCGGCAAAAACTGCCTCAGATAAAGAAAATAATCCTCGTGAGCTAAGGAGACGTAGAGGATCATTACGTTCTAGATCTAGATCTCGTTCCCCAAATGACAGATCGCGTCAACGTTCAAGATCGAGGGAACGTCGTATACCTGATCGTGAAAAAATGTCACGCCAATTTCATAATAAATCACCACCCAATGTTAATGATAGACGTCGTATTGAACGCAGAGGTCCAAATTCCGAGCGTCCTACAAGAGTTGCTGCTCCTAATACTAAAGGTGTTAGGACAAGAAGTCATTCAGCATCGAGAAGTCGATCTCCATCCCCTGAACTAAGAAAAATATCTCGATCTATATCACCTTCAGGTAACAATGAAAATGTAAATAATGTAGGAAAAAGACAAAGATGTCGGGATTTTGACGAAAAAGGTTATTGTGTAAGAGGCGAAACATGTCCTTGGGATCATGGAATAAATCCAGTTGTTTTAGAAGGTATTAATAATTCTGCTGCATTTTTAACAACAATGCCGCAGCATTTAAGAGAATATAATCCGGACGCACCAGAGCTTTGGAATCGCGGAAGTGTTGGTGCTCCTTTCACCGGGCCACGTGGAACTTTCCCACCAATACGTCCACCTGGAGTCGGTTTTAGACCGCAAGGTCCTCCTTTCCCGTTTGCCATTAACCCAGCTGTGACTCCTTTACAAAGAGAATTGATTCCTGTACCAGTCGTAGATGCAAATTCTGGCGGAGAAGTTGCTGGAATTGCAGCCAATAATTTACATTCAAAACGTAGATATGAACCAGAAGATACAGTAGCTGTAGCTGAAGGCCCTATTAAACGAAAAATACCTATTAATAGTCGTTTAGGTCCAAGAATAACTGGAGGGCCGCAACAAAACTGCTCCTTAGAACTGAGAAAAGTTCCAAGAGGCATGAATACCATAGCTCACTTAAATAATCACTTCTCGAAATTTGGTAAAATAATTAATATACAAATAAGCTACGATGGTGATCCCGAAGCTGCCATAGTTACATTCTCAACCCATGCCGAAGCAAATGTGGCTTATCGAAGCACTGAAGCTGTTTTAAATAATCGTTTCATCAAAGTGTTTTGGCATAGCGGTAGTAATGAAACTGGACAACAAAATTCTTCAAATAAAGAAGAAATTATTACAAATGGACGAAAGAGCAGTCAGTATCATTTAACTAATTTGCCAACAGCAATAACTTCTCCAGCAGTAGCAGTAGCTGCCACTGAAAGTGCAAAAACAGTTACTGTTTCTATTTCTAGTTCTGGTACAATTTTTTCTCAATCGACCTCTACATCGTTTAATGCAAATACAGCAACCACCACAAGTGCTTCAAATATTTCAACTGGTGCTCAAACTCAAACAACACCATCTACTACCCAAGTACAAGCAACTGCAGCTGTTATAACTCAACCTTTAATGCGCCTTAAAAATAATACAACACCAAGACCTTTACCGGCCTCTGCATCAATTATACGAAAAAAACAGGAAGAGCAAGCTAAAGCAGTTGTTCAGTTAGCTCAAGGTTTGCGTAAACGTAAACAAGAACTAATTCAAGAGTATTTGAAACAAATGAAATCAGCTGTAGAATTGTTGGAAAGAATGGATCAAAATGACCCTCAGAGACCTAAAATGATGGAAACAATTAAAAATCTTCAAGGTAATATTGATAATCTCAATAAAGAGCTATCTACAGAACAGGAAAAAGTAGCAGCTAAAATTCAGTCTGCAACACCTACTGTTAAAAAAACAAAAGAACAGCAAAAAAAAGAGTTATTAGACATAGAATTGGAATTGATTGCACAACAACAAGAAGGAAATGATACAACAGCTATACAAAAAAGATTAGAAGAATTACAAAGGAGTTTAGGAAACGCTGTTAGTCAAAAACCCCATTTTGCAAGTTTAGTAAGTGGAATAGGTGCAACAAGAATTAATCACCGCATTCGAAGTGCTCCAGCTTCTTCAAAGCTTGATCGTAGGCCAAAAACCTTATGTATAACTGGATTTGTAAGCGAAGATAGTGATCTTCTTTTGGGTCATTTTAAAGTAAATAATTTTTACTAGTAGAGCCTCCAAGAACTTTAAAATTGTTTAACTTATTTTTATTTTTAGCACTTTGGTGAAATTACCAAACATGAAGTTGATAAATCTATACCAGCATTAAAAATATCATACGCAAATAGATTAACTGCTGAACAAGCGGCAATTCGTGGACGAATGTTTAAAGATAAACAACTTCAAGTAAATATTTTTAATTAATATAATTTTACAATTTTTTTATTTCTTTTCTCTCAATTCTTGAAGATTGTTTGGGTAGTAAATCCAATAACTAATAATTCCGTGACACCAGATAAACAAAAAGTAATGCAATCAACAAATGGTGAAGAGCAAGTGTCAAACAATAAACAACCGGTTTTAGTATCAAGCAATGATAAGACCAGTGAAGCAGCTATGGACATTAACAATTTACCAGAGTTACCGTTAGAAGATGAAGAAGAGGATGATGAGTCAGAGGATCGTTCTTGGCGTCGTTGATATTAAGGATTTATTTAAATATTTATAAAATTTCTTTAAATTTTTTATTAATTTTTTTTTTTTTTTTTAATTTGTGGACTGTATAAAAACTGAAGTAATATCATCTAGTTTGTTATTTTTTTTTTAAATAAATTAATTATTGATAATTTTATTAAATATAAAAAATAAATGCAAGGAATATTTTTATCCTAGAAAAAAAAAATTAATATTTTGTAAGTGTAATAAAAAAATGAAACAACTAAAAGGAAAAATAAAAGTGTGAACAATTGGAAATTAAAGTAATTAAAAAAATTACATATTAACATAAAAAAATATCAACTTTAGTGTTAATACATCTTCTTTAAATAAATTTATAACTTAAAATCGAAAAAATATGGCAAAACATATTTGCCTTTACTTTAATAAGTAATGAAAATAATCTCAAATCAGAAATTTAATATTAAAAACAAAAAATAAGATTTGAATACAAAGTAGAAGAATTAATATTATGGTTAAGTAAATGGAATGGTATAGGAGTAGTATTCTGAATTTATATTAAATTAAAAAATATAAAATTTATTTAATTTTTTTTATTTTTCAAAAACCAAAATATAAAAAGTTATTAAATGATACATATTTGATATATGGCTAAAACAAAAACAAGTGTAATTTCATTTGATTTAAGAAAAAAATAATCCATAACCAAACGTAATTTATTACATGATGTTAAGGTTTTACACTTTAAAATTTACATAATATAAAAAAATCAATTAAGTTGACATTTGATAGATATAAATCAATACTTTAAAAATTTGTATTTATATTCTTGCACTTAAAAATTTTTAATAAAAACCAAAAGAAACTAAAAAAAAATAACATTTTATTATAGATATTTTTTTATGGTGCAGAAGAAGTTTTCAATGATTCTGCTTTCCAAATGTTCTAATGTTTTTTTTTTCCAATATTTTGTTATTTAATTTTAAATAACTGATCACAATTGTTCACATTTTTTTTTTTTTATATAAAAGTGAAAAAAAAAATATTTTTTTTAGCTGAATGTGAAATAATTACTTTGTTTTTCTTTTTCTTGTTTTTAAGTTAAAAAAAAATATATATGTTAGATAAATAAATTCTAATCACCTACACTCTTATTAAATTAAACAAAAAAAAAAGGAAAATAACTAAAAAACATAGATTGTAATTAAAAAATAAAACATTTTCTAGTTATTAGGAATTTTAAATTATAAATTAAAAAAAGAAAAAAAATAGAACTATGTAAAATAAAAAAAAAAAATAGAACTTTATTAAAAAATTAAAAAAAAATTTATACATGAAATTAAAAATATAAATTTTAAAAAAATTTTTTAATTCAAAAAAATTATAAAATAAAGAATTTATGTTCATAAATATAGTATATAAATATTAAATATATACATATATTATTTAAAATTTTAAATAATAAGAAGCTTTATTTATAACTTTAAGATTTTTTTTTTTTGAAAATTTTTTATCAGATATTTTTTAATGTTTAAAAAACAATAAATGAGGCTTTTGTCAAAAATACAAAATTAAAAAAGAACAAAAAAAGAAAGAGCTATAAAAAAAAAAAATAGAAAAAAAAGAACAATAAAAAAGGAAGTAACTCAAAAAATAGAAAAAAAAAACCGAAAACTATTAAACATTAAAAAAAAAATATATCAAAAGTTTCAGAACAATAAAAAATTAAAAAGAGGAGAATAAATATAAAATTAAGTCTTTTTTCAAAAATTAATTTCTTGTTTCATTCTTAATTTATAAAATTTAAAATATTTATATATAGCATTTTCACATATTTAAAACAGGGTTGTTATCGAATACAAGACTGTATTAAGATAAGAATTAACAATCAAATAAGGAGTTAATAAATTTAAAACAGAACTTGTGTTGAATAAAAATAAAGAAATTGCATTTGAATAAATAAAAAAAAATTCTAGCCTAAAGAACAAAACAAAGTTTACTTGACAGCAAATAGGAAAATGAAAGAAATTGGTTTTGGCATAGAGTCATATGATAGAATTAAAGTTCTATAATATTATAGTTGAGCTGATTTTTGACGTAAAGAAAAAGGGTTATCCGTTGTACACAATCCTAATTTCTAAAATATTTACAATTTGTTTATTTAAAAGTTTTTTATTAGACCTCCTTTTTCAATTTCTATCTACCATACAACACCTCGTACATATACACAACACTCGGACACGTGTAGTTTAGTTTTTTTCTCACTTGGCGGCAGTATAAAAAAAAATTTTATATTTTAGGGCAATTCATTTTATATATTTTAATGAACACGTAGATTTTAGATTTTTTTATATCTGTTCTTGTAATATTTGTTCCTTATATGGTCTGTATCTAGCCGCAATCTGGTAAAACTTCATTTTTAAATTACTTCTTGTATAAGGTTTCCCTTATTAAAACTGTAGAGAAAATACAGCCATTTTTATAAGGAAAAAAGTCACAATATTTATTCACAGACATTAAAACCATAATTCTTTAGAAAAAACCAATTCCTACAATTCATTATTCAATGCAAATGCAAGCTTACAATGAAACTATGTAGTTGAATAGTGCACATGGCTTTAAATAATATTTTACATAGCTTATAACCATAATAGAAATATAAACTATTTATTATTTCTATTATAAAAAACAACCACTCTATAGAAAAAACTTTTACTTTTTGCCACCGGTGGCTTAGTTAAAAAACAATTTTGAATTTATAGTAAATTCGTAACAAAACAAATTGCTTGTCAAGTTTGTTATTCTTTTTGTAAAGTTAATTTACAAACCAATTAAACAAATATATTTTTTTTTAAATATTTAATATGGTATCACCATTTTTAAAACTTGATAAGCTTTTACAAAAATTTAGTTCCTCAGAAGATGAAGAACTTGATAAAATAAGTGATGAGGAAGCAGAATATTTCGAAAATATGGAATATGATTTTCTTAAACAAAGTGATAATGATACTTTAGACACAATAAAAACAAAAAAAATAAACCAAAAGAACTCCAATAGACCAGAAGAAAACTTTAACGAGGAAGTCAAAGTAGTTGAATTAAAAAATGAACCAATAGTGGTAAATATTTTTGACTAAATATTTTAATATGTACCTAGTTTAATAAAATATTTATGTTATTTGTAGTTAGAAGATAGTAACGGTGAAGATGAAAGCAATGTGATTTTAAAATGTAAAGGAAAAAAAATTTTAAAATCCCGAAAAAAATTAAAAAATGTAAAAATAAAAAAAAAATCTGAAATTGATCAAAAAAAATGTGATGAAGAAAATATAATTGAGAATATAAAGTGTGAAGAATTGTCTAATCCAAAACTTAAAGGAGAAAATGATTTTAATAAAATTCCAAATTCGAAAAGACCATTTACTTGCACGATATGTAATAAAACTTTTGCAAGAACAGATAACATGAAAAGTCATATGGAAATTCATAATAATCAATGTATCATATGTGATAAAAATTTTGAATTTCGGAAAGATTTTAATCTGCACATGAAAGAAATTCATAATCGTGTGAATAAAATAAAAGACACTTGCATGATTTGTGATAAAGAATTTAAAAATCGCAAAGAATATAATGCTCATATTAAGAACGTGCACAGTGTAATTATTGATAGAGTTCATACAGAAAATACAAGAAAAAATCGTCCAAGAGTTCAACGTCAACTCGATTGTAAAAAATGTAATAAAAGGATGAAGAATGAACAGCTTTTTATGTTTCATATGCAAATTCATGATAATCATAAAGAAACTGAATGTGTTATTTGCAATAAAAATTTTGAAAATGTCAACCTAGTTTTGGAGCATTATGGTATTTTAAAATTTATAAATTTGATTAGTTTTTTAATGATAATTAATAATTAATTATATTAGGAAATTTTGATAAAAAAAAAGGAGATGAACACTATATTAAAATTCGACCATTTTCATGTCATCTTTGCACTCGTAGATACAAAAATAGAAGAGATTTATCAGACCATTTGGAAGTGCATGCCGATCAAAGAAGATTTTTGTGCCCATTGTGTGGAAAACGTTTTTCGAAAAAGTTTAATATGAAAACTCATTTAAAAATTCATGAAAAAACATATCCATCATGTTGTAATAAAAATTTTCGAAATTATGTGGAATATACAACACATCAAAGGCGTGTACATGGAGAAATTAATCTTAATTGTCCAATTTGTAATAAAGGATTTACTAGAAAAGATAATATGAAAGCACACATGAAAACCCATTTAAAATGGAAATGCAGTTTATGTAATAATATTAGTTTTAATTTTCGAAAAGATTTTTACAAACATATGAGAGAAATTCATAATTGTATTAAAAAATATATATGTTCTATTTGTAGTAAAGAATTTTTATTGCGTTACAATTATACAAAACATTTGGAGAGTCATAATAGAATAAAAGATAAATGCATTGATTGTGATAAAGAATTTAGAAATTGTCGAGATTTTAATGCTCATATGAGAAACGAACATGGTGAAATAATTGTTTTACCCAAGAAAAATATAAAAACGGAATCAATCTGAAAAAATTTAAAATTAAATTAGAAATAAATTTGTAAAAGTACTGTAGATTTAAAAATAAAACTTAAGGGTAATTTCTTTGCTTTTTTATATTTTTTTTTTTTTTGAGCAAATCAATATTTGACTATTTTAATTACTTTCTTAAAATCAATAAAATAATAATAGTTTTTACTTTTCAACTAAATTAAATAAAAAAAGTTTTAACTTTTTAGTCTATATTATATTATAAATAAATAATTAATTTTTTAAGTACATTAAAAATGGTTCTACCTCTTAATACTGATTTAAATACAGATTTGTTTTGTTATATGCAATTAATAAAAATTTTATATTTTTTGATTAATGGATTAAGTTTTATATTTTATAAAAAAAAAACAAAGAAATATAATATATAATTAATTAAGAATTGCATTTTAATTTAAGAAGTACATTCTTTTTTATTTCTTTTAGTACAAAAGTATTTTATTCAAGTATCATAGCCAATCGTGCTTTATTAAATTTCCAGGGGGATGTAAACGTAGTTAAAAATTGACAGCTGTTCGCTAAAAATTTTATGCTGTCAAATTTTTGTATATTGTTAGTTTTTTTATTTAGAATTTTTAATTTTGATATAAAATAATTATGGATTTACCATCTTCAAAAATTGATAAACTTCTAAGACTATTAAGTTCTTCTGAGGATGAAGATGAAGAATTAGCTGAAAGATATGAAAGTTTTCACACGTCAGAAGTTGATGCCCTAGATATTAGCAATGAAAAAGAAATTTCTGATGAAGAAAATTTGGAAGAAGTTACAAATGAAAAAAATGGGAGCAAGCCAACTGATGAATCAAAAAATTCCAATAACGAGGAGTTAAAAGTTGTAGAATTAGTAGTTGAACCAATAGTGGTAACAAATATGCATATATTTAATAACTCTTAATGTAAAAAAAAATAATCATTTTTAATTTTAGATAATAGACAGCCCTGTTCCGAGTGATTGTGATGTTAAACCATATTTTAGTGACAATTTTAGCTGGCATGGAGGAAGCGATGAAGATAACCCACCAGTTAAAAAAGTAAAACAACTTAGAAAAAAACGTAAAACAAAAAAAAAATGTGTAAATGGCGATGACGATGACGAAAATGCGATTAAAAAGGAAATTAAAGAGGAATATGATGCAAATATGAAAAAGAGGGTTCCTTTAGGAAAATATGCTCCTAGAGTTTGCAAAAACAGACCTAGAGTACAAAGAAATCTTAAGTGTAAAGAATGTGGAAAACGAATGAAAAATGAACAACTTTTTATGTTACATACTCAAACTCATAATAATCATAAGGAAACTGAATGTATTTTGTGTAATCAAACGTTTGAAAATGTGGAAGAAGTTTTAGATCATTACGGTGAGTACACAATTAATCTTTTATAATATGTTAATAATGCTGTATATTATATTGTTATTTTAGCAAGTTTTGATAAAAAAAAAAAAGATCAGCATTATATCCAAATGAGACCATTTTCTTGCGAACATTGCTCATTGCGTTATAAAAATAGAAGAGATTTAAATGATCATTGTGACATTGTACACAAAGGTCAAAAAAAATATTTATGTCCACTTTGTGGAAAACAATTTTCCAAAAGATTTAACATGTCAACGCATTTAAAACTTCATGATAAGTCTTACTATAAATGTGAACGTTGTAATAAAAGATTTCGTAATAATAGAGAGCATGAAACACACCAAAGAATTATTCATGGAGAAAATAAACTTGTATGTCCAATATGCAAACGAGATTTTATTAGAAGAGACAATTTAAAAGCCCATTTACAAACTCATGATAACAGATGCAGTGTATGTAATGCAAATTTTGATACTCGAAAAAATCTTAATCAACATATGAGAGAACAACATAACAAAGTAAAAAAATATTCTTGCTCAGCATGTGGCAAAGAATTTTCGGTACGTTATAATTATACAAAACACTTGGAAAGTCATACCAGGGTTAAAGATCAATGTAAAGTTTGTGATAAGGAATTTAGAAATTATAGAGATTACAATGCTCATATGAGAAATATGCATGGCATGATTATTGATTTACCAAGTAATCTTGATTTTTCATGCCCAATATGCAACAAAGGTTTTTCTAGAAGGGATAATATGAAAACACACATGAAGATACATTTTAAATGGAAGTGTAATTTATGTGATACAAACTTTGAATTTCGAAAGGATCTTAATCAACATATGGCCGAAATTCATAATCGTACAAAAAAATTTACATGCTCAATTTGTGGAAAAGTATTTTTAATACATTCTGAACTTACAAAACATTTAGAAACACACAATTTAGTTAAAGAAAATTGTTTCTTTTGTGGTAAGGAATTTGATAATCATAAAGATTTTAACGCACATATGAGAGATGAACATCAAGACGTAATTGATTTACCGAAAGCAATTTCAAAATTAAATCAATTTGCAAAATTTATTTCCAAATAAATCTTAACAGAGCAAGTAATAGATCGATTCATAAAAGGTTTTCCTCCTGTTAGATAATTTTAGTAAATTTTAAATTTATGAATCAAAAAATGCAATTTATCAGTTAAATATTAAATGAATTCAATATTTTGAAAACTAAATTCTACATA
The DNA here is from genome assembly GCA_963082915.1 of Dolichopus griseipennis. Taxonomy (NCBI): domain Eukaryota; kingdom Metazoa; phylum Arthropoda; class Insecta; order Diptera; family Dolichopodidae; genus Dolichopus; species Dolichopus griseipennis. The sequence continues at coordinate 33,090,519 of OY720442.1, read as the reverse complement.
AAACCTTTTTTTTTCTTTTATCAAAAAATTTAATATGGCGCTATAAATTGAATATATTATAGATATTTTAAGTTTCTTTTATTCTTTTGATAAAGAATAATGTTTTACTTTAAGTAATATTTTTAATAGATATTAAAAAAAACTACTGTATGATTTTGATTTTTCATACAATTTTTTTGTAATCAGATTAACCGAAATAAAAATTTTAAAAAGTAAAAAAAAAAAAAATATAAACAGTGGGGGACGGGAGTCTGTCCTTAGAATGTGTAATAAATTTAAAATTAAAATAATTAGTATGTAGAACAATTAAAACATATTATTTTATTACTATAATGTATGTATATGAGTATTTAAAATATATATATGTATGTATATATTTAAAGCTAATCTATAATTAAAAATTAAAATATTGTATATCCAGTATTGTAAAGCAAAGGTTTTTATTTAAAATAAATAAATTATAAGAAAAAAGTAATAAGTTTAAGTAAATTTATTTATACTTTTAATAAATAATTTCAAATACATGGCAGCTTTAACAAAAACAATTAAATTTTAGAATTCATTCATCATCAATACTTTTAGAAAACTTTTTTAAACGCAGCTAGACTGCTTACGTACGTGTTTCCTTTATTTCATATCTTCCGACAGATGGCATGTTAATTAGCCAATACTACTCAAAAAGAAATCTGTCAAAAAAATTGATTTTATTGAATTGAATTTGTTTTCATTCAATATTGTTTTTCATATTTTTTAATTTAATTATTTCAATAAAATTTTATGGCACTTTCTTTTTCCAAAATTGATAAATTATTAGAATTATTCAGTTCTTCTGAAGATGAATTTCTAGATAAAATAATTATTGAAAATAGGAGTCCTATTGAAAAGGAGAAAATCGAAAATGTACCTGAACAAGTTTTTGAAAATGATAATAATTATCAAAAACAGAATATTAAAAATATAAATAATAAATTGGAAACTAAATCTTCTAAAAATGTGCCTAATCAATCTAATCAAGATGTTAAAGTCGTAGAATTAGAAGTAAAACCTATTATGGTAAAGTTTTTCTTTTTTTTTTGCGAAATGTAATTTTTAATTTTTAAATATTTTAGATTAAAGATAGTGATAGCGAATGTGATCGCTTTAATATTAAAAAAAATTGTAATTCTAAGTCTAAAAATATCAATTTAACACATATAACAAATGTTTATAAAGAATCTGGTAAAAAAAAAATTAAAAGATTAAGAAAGCGTAAAAGACAAAAACTTGAAGAGTTGGAATGTGATTCAGATGAATCAAATTATCAAGATAATGAAAAATTAAATCAAGACATCTTAGTTCAATTAGGAAATACTAATACTTTAAAAACTACTAGAATAAGAAAAAACCGTGCACAAGTTAAACGTAATCTTAAATGTAAACAATGTAATCAAAGGATGAAAAACGAACAACTTTTCATGTTACATACGCAAATTCACGATAATCGTAAAGAAACTGAGTGTATTTTATGTAACAAAGATTTTGAAAATGTGAATGCTGTTTTGGAACATTATGGTATACCAAAAAAAATTTTAATATCAAATGAAATTTAATTTTAATATTTTAGCGAGCTTTGATAAAAACAGGCAAGATCAACACTATTTAAAATTAAGACCTTTCCCATGTCATCTTTGTGATTTACGATATAAAAATAGAAAACATTTAACAGATCATTTGGACATACATGCTGGTCAGGGAAAATATTTATGTCCGATTTGTGGAAAGCGATTTTTTAAAAGTTTTAATATGAAAATTCATTTGAAAGTTCATGAAAAATCATATCATTCATGTGAACATTGTAGTAAAAATTTCCGTAATATAAGAGAATATAAGGCACATCAAAGAAATATACACGGTGAAAATAATATTACTTGTCCAATATGTAATCGAGCATTTTCTAGAAGAAATAATATGAAAAAACATATGGAAACTCATGGTAAAATTTATAACCAATGTATTATATGCAATATACATTTCAAATTTCGAAGAGAATATAATCAACATATGAGAGATATTCATAATCGCGTTAAAAAATATACGTGTTCTGTGTGTGATAAAGTGTTTTCATTACATTGTAAACTTACAAGGCATCTCGAAACACATAATAGAATTAAAGATAGTTGTACTATTTGTGATAAAGAATTTAGAAATCATAGGGATTTTAATGCACACATGAGGAATATGCACGGTTTAATAATCGGTTTACCAAACACACATCTTGATTCAACTGAAATTCAAACACAATCTAAAATGCAATTTAAAATAATTCATGATGTCCAAGTGAGTCCATCTGTTGATGCAGAAAGTGGTTTAATAAATGAAAACAATGTTAAAATTAATATTAAAATTAATATCAATGAAACAAATGAAAATTTTGATGAATATTACTTTTAAGTAGAACCGTAGTAGAACGTAAATAGCAATAATAAATCTTTTTTATGTTCATAAGTACTAATAAAACAATTAATAATTATAATAAAATTAAAACAGTATTTTAACGATTTGCTTTCTTAATTCTTAATTGGGTTTCCCCTAAAAATATGTTATAAATACATAGAGTATGATACCTTCTGTATATATAATTTCGTAAGCCTAAATTATTATGGTGTTAGCCAGGGCTCTGTTATAATAAGTGATACCTTAATTAAAAGATTGAGATGGTTCGGGTTGGAAAAAATATAACGGTGTCTGTAGGACCAATAATTTTTGAGATGCATATATCGATATATAACTTTAGCAAGGGCCACACAGTTTATTACGCGTATAGGCCAATCTAGTAATTTAAAACAGCTGAAGTTTTATGATAAACATTTTTTTTGTATAAAAGAAATGATTGAAATTGTCTTTCATAGTAAGTTCTATTTGAAAATAAATTTGGCTTTAACTTTTAAATAACGTTATCAATTTTTATTTTATTTAAAAGGATTGTATCGCATACTTCAGATAAAAACAAATAAATTTTTAAGATTTTACTATTTCGCTCACTTAGCTCGATATATTAGGTCAATCGCTCCAACTGTTTATACACATACGCGTTAATTTTTATATGTCAATTTGGTTTTTATCTGTCATCTTGTGAATTACAATTTACATACAACATCTACTATAATCTAACATACATACATACATATTTATTTGTTAAAAAGTAATTGACTTATGAGAAAGCTTCGTTTCTTGTAAAGAACATTAAATTTATGAAAATGAATTATGGCTTTATCGCAATCAACAATTGATAAACTATTGAAATGCTTTAGTTCGTCTGAAGATGAAGAATTAGAAGATAAAGAAAGTGAGGAAGATGAAAAAGATTTCGATATAGATTTTAAGCCATGTATTGTACCTTTTGCTAATATTAAGGAAAATGTTGATGACAAGGAAGAAAAAAAAGTGCTAATAGAAAAAAAAGAAACGCTCTTTGAGAAAAAGTTAAATCAGTTAAACGAAGTTAAAAAGCAAGTGAAAGGAAGTGATGATGAAATTAAAGTAGTTGAGTTGGAAGTTAAACCAATAACGGTAAGCAAAATAAAAGTTTTTTTTTAATCAATTTAAAATAAAAAAATATTTTCAGATTGATGATAGCGACAATGAAACCAAAACTCCTCAATTTATAGATATACCAGAAGTTTTTGAAAGCAATAGTGAAAATGAAAAACCTAAAACAAGAAAACGTAGAGGTAGACAAAAAAAGGAAGAAAAAAAAATAGAAGAGGAAGAAGAAGAAGAAGTAAAGAAAAAGTTAAATGACGATTCGGATTCTGAAGAAGAATTTGTGGAAGTAAAACGTAAAGGGCGGCGTAAAAAAGATCCTGTTGGAAGTAAACGTTGTAGGACAAGAAAAAATCGTCCAAAAATTGGCAGAAATATTAAATGCAAACACTGTGACTTGAAATTGAAAAACGAACAGCTGTTTTTATTTCATATGCAAACTCATGATGGCTATAAGGAAACTGATTGCGTTGTCTGCGATGCTAAATTTGAATCTATACCAAAATTACAAGAACATTATGGTAATAAATTTTTTTCATTTTAAATTAAGTAACATAATCTTTTACATTTGCATTTTAGCACAATGGGATAAGCTTAAAACAGATCCTCATTATATTAAACTTAGACCATTTACATGTAGTCATTGCGATTTAAGATATAAGAGCAGAAATTATTTGATGGATCATTTGGATTTACATGCAGGAGAAAAAAAGTTTTTATGTCCAATATGTGGAAAACAATTTTATAAACGTTTCAGTTTAAAAGTTCATTTAAAATACCACCAGAAATCATATCATTCTTGTGAAAGATGTAAAATTGAATTGCAATTTCGTAATCCAAAAGAATATATTGCACATTGTAGAGTTGTTCATGGAGAAAATCCTCATAAATGTCCAATATGTGGACGAGAGTTTACAAGAAGACACGATATGTTGAAACACAAAGATTTACATAATCGTGAACCTAATTGTTGCACTCAATGTAACATTTTTTTCGATTTTCGAAGAGAATTCAATCAACATATGAAAGAAGTTCATAATCGTATTAAAAAATATACTTGTACAATATGCAATAAAGTATTTTTAATGCACTGTAAACTTACAAGACACATTGAGACTCATAATAAAATTAGAGAAAATTGTAATCTTTGTGGCAAAGAGTTTAGAAGTCGAAGAGATTTTAATGCTCATATGAGAAATATGCATGGTGTAATGCTTGATTTACCTAAAACTGAAACTAAGAAAGGAGCTCCACGTAAAACAAAAGCGAAAGCTATTGCAAATGAACAAATTCAAGAACCCGATAAAGAGCCAATAACAAAAGAAGAAGATACTAAATTTGATGTAAAAATTGATATGAAGGCTCAAGATTTTAGTGGGTATCTCTTAAAAAATAAAAATAATTTTTAAATTTATATATAACATCTAAGGGTAGTAATAAGAGTAAAAAACATTTAATAAAACATTCTAAAATAGACGTAATTTTTACTACTTTTAAATTTTGTAAATAAAGTAGAACTACCACACTTACTATATAAGCGAAATGATCCATAATTTCCTGCAAAATATAAATTTGAAAAAAAGTTTTAACAATTATAACTCAGTCTATCTTGATGTAGTTAGAAAAAAACCTTAACAGGCAATTGACTGAGAATGTGCCCGTGTTTGATAACGTTAAAACAAAAGTTTATAAGGATTTCAGTTCAATGAATTTGAAATTAAAATTTTTATTTTTTAACATAAAAAAATACTGAAAAATTTTGAAATTAAATAAACTTATAATATTTAATTCAGATTTCCTCTAATGTTGTTAAATCTTATTCTTATAATTCAGATTCCCTGTAATATTGTTAAATCTTATTCGAATATTTGTCAACCAATCAGAGTGATCATTTACGTTAATTTTAAAATGCATATTATTTTTAAGGAAAAATATAATTGGCTTAAATATATCCCTCACCCTTAATTATATTGTTCTTACATCATTCATACTGGTTTACTCGTACTGATTTTGGTTGATAAATTTTTTTAATTTTTAATAACACAGGGAAGATAAAATAAGCAAAAGCAAGGAAATATCATATTTTTACAATACCCGAAATGTCTGACCCGAACGTCTTGAAATTAGAAGGGGACTTTTTGAAACAAATTAAAATAATTTTACGCATTTACATTTCAAATTGACTTTTTTTAAACATATTCTTTTGCAATTTTTGTTTCAAAATAATAAAAATCTAGTAGTTTCCTTTTAATTTCACTAACAATTTCTTTAGTTTTTAAGTGAAGTTTGAAAATAAAATATTATAAATTACTTTACAAGGAAACATCTTTATTTTTATTATGTTCAAGCGAAATTTATTATTTAAAATTCATTTTATGAAAAAATTTTCTGATTTTTTAAATTTTTTTTTTGTTTTTCAAGTTCTATTTTGTGTTCTTGTTTTTTATGCTTGTAGAGAACTGCTTTAAATTGAAATAAACCATTACAAAATTCGCATTTAAAATTACTCTCGCCAGTGTGGATTGGTATGTGTTGAAGTAAAACGGCTTTTGTTTTAAATTTTTTGTTGCAAATTGTACAATTATGAGTTTTATTTTTTCGATGTGTACTATACATATGTGCATAAAGAGCTGTTTTATTTGGAGATTTCTTACCACAAGTTGGACATATATACTCTTCTTTAGCTTGAGCTTCTTCATGATTTTTCAAATGAACTTTTATAGATTTTTTTCGTAAAAATTTTTTACAGATATAACATTGAATTACTGTTCTATAATTACTATCATGAGTTTCCATATGCCTTTTATAATGCTTTGTCGAATAAACTTTTCCACATATATCGCAGATTCTATTTGTTTTGCTATTTCGACAAAACCTTTTGTGCGATACTAGATAAAATTTGCTGGGAAATCTAATTAAAAAAAAAATTAATATATGTACTATTATATTTAAGAAATAAGTTTACTTTTTTTCACATTCATCACATGAAAATTCCCAAAACTCTACAGGTAAATGATATGCTTTGTGTCGTACAAAAGTTTTTTTGTCAATGAATTTTTTTGGACACTGATCGCAATTGAAAACTTCTCTATCAGTTTCATGCATCTCTTTCATATGTTTTTTTAAGTAATTTGTTACTGTAAAAGCTTTATCACATATATGACATCTAAAAAAATTATAATTATATGCTTGTGAATAAATTTAAATAAATAATACTTAAAATTTGCAGGATTTAGATGAAATTCGATATGATCTAAGAGAAGAAAACGTTTAGAAAATTTGTAACCGCAACAGATTGCATAACCCTTTTGTTGATGAATAACACGATAATGAGATTTTAAAGCTGCTAATGTTATAAATGTTTCATCACATAATTCACAAGAAAGAGTCATAAATTTGGCTATTTTTTCATCAGCAGCATCAGCACTTTCTTTTAAAACCATACTCTTCAATTCTTCATTATTAGGAATTTTTATATTTTCACCGATTTCAATAATTTTAGAAGATCCATCAATCCCAAATTCTTTGTCCTTTATTTTGGGAATTAACTTCGTTTTTCGCTTACGCTTGCAATTTTCAGATGTTTTTATGTTGAACTCTGAAAGCATCTTAAAATTATTAGTACTTTGCATATCATTACATTTGTTTTCTAAAGAATAACCAGTCTTCAATTTTTTTATTTGGATTTTTAAATTTTTATTTCTGAATTTACAGACTGCAGATTTGTTTAGGAGTTTTTCTTCTGTTTTATAATTGATTTTTGTACTTTGAGGCAAACTTATATCACTATTACTTTCACAATATTCAATTTCTAAGATTTCGATACACCCATTTTGAGCTACATCAACATTAACATGATCTTTGTTATCAAGCAAGGCATGTTTATTTTCTATATTTTCGATATCAATTTTTGTTTTGTCACTAAAAACGCTTTTGTCGATTTTTATATAATTTTTATGGGCTTCCTCAATTTGTAAACAAAAAATATGAAAGCATTCAATTGTATTCCAACATTTATCACAAAGCATTGGATTATCTTCGTCAGTCTAAAATTTTAAATATTTCTTTTTATTCACTTTCTATTTAGTAAATAACTTACTTTTAAATGTATGTACTTTTCAATAATGTTAGGTATATTTAGTGCAACAGAACCTTCCTTTAGTCCTTCAAAAATATTAAAAACCGGATTGGTGGTCTGAAGACAAAGCAAACATTCCATATTTAAAATTTATAATTTTGCAATTGCATTTAAAAATTTTCAAACTTTCTCGATGTAATAAACTGTATGTTTGTTTATAAATAAACCGACATAGTACCGACTTACTAATTTTTTTAATTTACTCGGATCGGATTCCAGGAAATGACGTTGAAGAATATTGACAATTGAGAACACAATTTTTTAACTTTTTTCTTTTATTTTCAAATTCCACTTATGTTGCTAAACATGGCGGACTTGGTTGTTAATTTGGTCCGCAAACTTGAGAAGTTCTATCGGGTATGGGCACGTTGGAAAGTTAATTGTGTAGGTGTAGGAGGAGAATTTAGTTTTCATTTTCAGTTGTATCGTGTGTAATTTTATTATTTTATTTAATAATTTTTTTTATCAGATAATATAAATAGACAGTTACTTTTGATATTTAAGGCTAATTTTCATACAGCAAAAGTTACAGCATAGGCAGAAGATACAAAAATACTATTTGTGCGACAAAGAAAAAATGATAAATTACTGAGAGAAACATCCATAATCCTTGGAGAGTCATCCATAATCCTTAGACAAGTATTGAGAGAGTACCATAATCCTTGGCAAAAAGATGTTCTAGGTCTTTTTCCTATAAGTAGCAACTTTATACAACTACATACAAAAAAAAAGTGTATTCTACACAAACATTTTTTGCATACTAATACATATTTTTATGGATACATGATGACATTTGAATTTTGTAAACAAACAAGAGAATGTAAACAAAGAAAAAAAAAATTTTATATTATGGTTTGATGAACGAATTTTTATTTAAAATTATTTGCAATTGATTAAATTTTTATCATTTATTTTAAATTAATAAAATTTTAACTTTGAATTGAAAAATCCGCGAAATATAAATTTAAAAATTAAAAAATAAGGTTATGTAATTTTTTTTTGTGAAAACATATAAAGAAATTTTAATATAAATTTAATCATTTTGCTCTTTCTCTGCTATTGAGAGTATACTATATACCTCTCTTTCTAAAGTTAAGAATACTGGGCAAAATTTTCTCATGAAAACCTGCCTTAAGGCTAATTTTCATTACAGCAATTTACTGGGCAAAAGTTAAAGCATAGGCAGAAGATACAAAAATACTATTTGTGCGACAAAGAAAAAACGATAAATTACTGGGAGAAACATCCATAATCCTTGGAGAGTCATCCATAATCCTTAGACAAGTATTGAGAGAGTACCATAATCCTTGGCAAAAAGATGTTCTCTAAGGTTTTTTTCCTATAAGTAGCAACTTTATATAACTACATACAAAAAAGTGTATTCTCTACACAAACATTTTTTGCATACTAATACATATTTTTATGGATACATGACATTTGAATTTTGTAAACAAACAAGAGAATGTAAACAAAGAAAAAAAAAATTTTATATTATGGTTTGATGAACGAATTTTTATTTAAAATTATTTGCAATTGATTAAATTTTTATCATTTATTTTAAATTAATAAAATTTTAACTTTGAATTGAAAAATCCGCGAAATATAAATTTAAAAATTAAAAAATAAGGTTATGTAATTTTTTTTTGTGAAAACATATAAAGAAATTTTAATATAAATTTAATCATTTTGCTCTTTCTCTCCTATTGAGAGTATACTATATACCTCTTTCTAAAGTTAAGAATACTGGGCAAAATTTTCTCATGAAAACCTGCCTTTAACATATTTTTTCAAAAAATTTAAATGATGATTGCTCAAGTATTATATGGGAAGGTTTAAAAACATGTCCGTGTATCAAGTTCACAACCTAGTAGGCCGTGTTCAGCCAACATCACACATGGTAGCTGTACCACTACAAAGAAAGGGAATGTTAGTGATAATCTTTTACAATAAAATATTTTTGTTTCATGCCATCTATTATGATTTTGATAATAATTTGTTAAATTCAACAATATGGCATCTGGCAATACTAAATTTATAGCTACAATACTGTTGCTACATAACTTCAACTTAAATTTGAAATGAAAGCAAGCTAGCTAGACTTCCAAACGAACTGTACCGTGTTTTTACCCTAAATATAAAATAAAAACCAACTACAATGTTTTAAACTAAAAAAATTTTATATTGAAATATTGGAAACGGCGTTTAAAATTTCTCCCTTTAATTTTATTTTTCACTTTTTACTCAAAGCCTCTTAACCTTTTAATATATAAATAAAACTGAAAATTTGTTTTCAAAGTCCTTTATTCGATTTACTAATCAATAAAAATTAGTAAATGCCAAGTCATTTCTTTTTATATATGTATAACTTTTCACCAATCTAAAAAAAACTTCCAATATACAATGCGTTAATTTTTTAATTTACTTTAAAAAACAAAGGTTCAATATCTTATGTACAAGAACCGAATGCTCTTGTTCGTCACCAGCTGAAATGCGCTTTTATAATTATAACAATTTTCTCAGAATGTCGCTGAAAATTCAAAAATAATTTTTTTAATTAAATGGAATACTTTTTTTTTTTTTTTATAACTTTACTGAATCCCGCTTCAGTTACTGCATTTTTTTCCTTTTTTTTTTGTAATTAACATATAAAAGAAATTTGCCAAAAAACTTGTTAATTTCTAAACATTAGAAAATTTACGTAAATATTAAAAAAAAAAAAAAAAAGAGTGCATTAACCCTACAAAAAACTTAAAACATGCATTTGGTTTCCATTCATAATAATGATGTCCTTGATTTTTCAATGATAAATTATTTCTTATTTCTTTTATGTTGATTACTTATTTTTCTTTTTTGTTTTGTTATTCAAATTAATAATATTGATTAAACGATAAATGTATTAAGAATTTTTTTTTAATTTAATTATTGATGTTTTTTTTATTAATATTATTATTATGGATAGGTTTATTAATCTGATAATTGCGGAATATTTTCATCGTCCGAATCCTCTTGATCGTCGTCAAAATCATCAAACGAAGGTTTACCGTCTGCACCTCCCATTCCATTTAAATAGTCCATAAAATTAGCTTGATTAGGTGCTACAAAACAAAAAAAAAATTATTATTTAAAAAAATTTTTAATTACAAAAATTACAATCTTCATTATCAGATCCTTCATCGACCCATTTATTGAAATCTACTTTTAAGAAATGAGGTTTCTTTTTATCATTTGTCAGTGTAGGCCAGTAAGGCCCAGATTCTTTCTGTAATAGCAAAAAAGATGTATTTAATTTAATTTAGATATTAAATTTTTAACAAATAACAATTTAAAAATATTCTAATATTTTTTTCATTTTAAAAGTAAATTTGATTGAACTAAAATCGATTAACAAAATTGACCAATTCAATTGAAAATTTTTATTTAAAATGTAAATTTTATTGAACTAAAATCGATTAACCAATTGACTAATTACTACTTTCATACACACAAACAAAAATACATATATTAGCATAGGTATTTTATATTTATATGTATTTTTAGGAATAAAGAAGCTTTTGTACAAAATTTTATTTTTAAAACAAAGAAAATAATTTAATGTTGTAAAAAATTTGAATAAATTTATCAAAAAAAAAAAAAATTATATTGAACAATCTTACCTTAGCAATGGTAAATTCCAAACACCTGCTAGTGTTTTTTGTTATAACTTTATCTGGATTAATTTTATTAAGGAAATTGAGTGTTACTTCATGTAATTTATTACCAACTACAGCTGTTCCTTTAAAAAACATGCTATCTTCTGTAAATCTAAAAGCAAGAAATTTTGTAGTATAATTAAATAATGGCTTAGCAACAAATATATTAAGCATTTTTTAAACATGGTTGATTCAGCTACAAAAACTTTAAGTTTACAATATTTAGTTGACAAAAAAAAAAATATTTACATTAAGGTTTCAAAAAAAAAAAAAAAAGGTATAACCTTAATTTTTACAAATTTTCGCAAGTTTTTGATTTTGAACGTAACCTATATCATTTTTTAAAATTTAAACAAATTTTTTTTAATAAAACTTACTTGTAGTCAACATCCTTACATTCTACGTTAACAATTACGTACAATAAATCATTTCTTTGCGCCCAAGAAATTGGTGGTGGCACTCTAAAATATTAAAGTAAAAAAATTTAATTAGTAATTATAACAATTTTAATTAAATTCTGTAATATAAAATTTGTGATAGATCTGGCAACTCTCATTTTGAACGTCTTTAAGGCAAAGATAATTTTTTTCTAGAAGTTTTACCGGTTAATAATATATTTAATTGAATTTTAAACATTTCACATTTCTTAATCAATAGCTAATTGTTATTAAACGTTGTTCTAAAATAGAACAAGTATCTTTTTTGAGTAAAATGGACGCCGGATTTTGATATAACACGCGCTTTGACTTTCAAGTCATTATACTTATCATTATCATTAAAAATAATTAACTAAATTAATTTATTTTATATTTAAATAAAACTTACGATGTATTTGACGACATTTTAACTTAAGATTCAATATTAAAAATTTCACAAAATGATCAAATTACGATTTTTTCTCAGAATGAACACCCAAAAACGCAATGACGGATTTAACTTATCTTCAATTAAATGGAATGAAGATAGCAACAAAACATATAGTGACATCTGCACTGATTTATAAAAAATATCTATCTCATGTGGGAGTGTTTTTTTAAATAAACGCTGTCATTAAAAAAGTGTCAAAAAATTTTTTGTATTTATTTAGTACAAAAATTGAAATTTTGCTAAAAAAAATAATTGAAGTAAAATTTTTCGTTTAGAAATTAAATAAATTCATCAAAATATATTAATGAATTTTAATAATATTAAATTGAAATCTTATTTGTTGTATTAATGATCTTATTAGTTTAACGTTATAAAATTAGTTAACGGGTACAAGAGGCAGCAAGGCCTTGGTGGTATAATGGCACATGCTATTCCTTATATAAAACAACACCAAAACAACTAAGGTATTCACCAAAAAATATTAAATAATTATTTTCCTAAATATATAGTTTTTATAGTACTATAATGCTATATAATGAAATTAATTTTATCTAAACTCCAAAGCATCCTGTAAAAATTTAAAATGAATGTCAAACGTGACACTTATAATTGCAGTTGACATTTTGCCATATCAGACTATCAGACCTGTGTACTGTCTATCCAATCCAATTTTTTTGACTTTGATTTGGGAAGAAAACTTACATCGATTCTTAAGAAAAATATCCTTTCAAAACTCTAAAAAGGTATTTTAACCATTATTATAATAATTTTTACATTTATTTGATGTACTGATCAACTTTGCACAAAATTTATAAATTGTTTTTTTTTTTATATTTCAGATGTTACGTTCAGCAGTTACACAACTTTCAGGTGTTATGCGTGGGTCAGTAGGACTTAATGCTGTCCGCTCTACTGCGATTACATCTGTAAGAGCTTCACACGATAGCTCAGAAACCGATGAACAATTCGATAAACGTTATGAGGATTATTTCAATAGGAAAGATATTGATGGTTGGGAAATTCGTAAAGGTATGAACGATATCTTGGGTATGGATTTAGTACCAGATCCAACAATCATATCAGCTGGACTTAAAGCTTGTCGTCGTGTTAATGATTATGCTTTAGCTGTAAGGTGGCTTGAAGGATGCAAAGACAAATGTGGTGAAAAGAAAGCTGAAATATATCCATATCTTTTGAGTCAAATTCGCCCCACCTTGACAGAATTGGGAGTTCTTACTCCAGAAGAAATGGGTTATGATCAACCTGAATTAGCTCTAAAATCTGTTTTTGATATGTAAAATTTCACTTAGTAAGTTTAAAGTTCGAAAAGAAATCAGTTATGTAATCAGAAAATAAATAGTCGAAAGTATTGAAATTGAGGTTAGAAAAATACTGACAAACACAAAAAAAAAATAAATTAATGTTTAAAAAAAAAAAACAAATTATTTTTGTATTTAAAAACTTCAAATTAATTTTAAATTTTGTTAGCTACAGTATGTTATAGCAAAAAAGTTAACAAGAAAGTTTAATTAATATTGAAAAATCAATAAGCTTTAGGACGTCATAATGCGTTCATGAGAAATTGGAATTCATATACAGTACACATAATTAACTTTACAACCTTTATTTACAAATGTATTCAACAAAATAATGAAACGAAACTATTATGATTTAAAAATATACATCCTTTTGAATATTCTATATTTTTTGAAAAAACAAAAAATTTGCCAAGATGATTATTTCCAATTCTTGAGTAATTGAGCTGCTTTTTCTAAATTTTCTGTTTTCTTCATAAAACAGTATCGAACATAATTTTCAGCTAATGGTTTATTTTCTTCACTGTAGAAAGCTGTTGGTGGAATTCCTTGAAGCCCCATGTTTTTGGTCATATATTTGGTAAACTTGTAATCCTTATACTTATCGGTTTCAGAACTTAAATCCACTTTATTTTCTAAATTTTAATGGAAAAACATTAATATTTCCATTTTTTATGCATAAAATTAAATAAATTACCAAGTGCAGACCAATCTGCCAACATAAAATACCCTCCTTCTGGAATTGTTGGTTTAAGCCCAGCATCTATTAAAAATTGTGCCATAAAATCTCTCTTTTTTGTTAATTCTCTTGCTAAACTATAAAAATAACAATCTGGGCTATTAAGTCTTTGTATTTCAAACTCAAAAGCCATCGCAATTGCTTCCTGTTTTTGTGAAATTGAATTTGTGTAAAAAATTATTATTTATATATATGTTTAAACTATGTGATTTTACTTACTTGTATAGGTGTCGGACAACAATAAACACAATTTTGATGAACCATTTGTAAATTTCTAATTAAATTTTCTGGCCCATAAGCCCATCCAACTTTCCAACCAGTTACAGAAAATGTTTTACCAGCTGACCCAATTGTTATTGTACGCTCCCACATACCCGGCAACGTACCTTAAATAATATATGTTTTTAATATGCGATTAAAATGTCCTACCAGTTAATGAAAAACTAATTACAAATTCGAATATGTTTGTTGTTATCAAAAACAAGCCATTCATAAACTTCATCAGACACGCATAAAACGTTCCATTTAATGCAAAGTTCAGCAATTTTTTCTAATTCTTTTTGATGAAATACTTTTCCAACTGGATTATGTGGAGTATTAAGAATAATCATTTTTGTTTTTTCATTAAACATAGATTCTAATTTTTTATCATCCAATATCCAATCAGCGGAAGTCATTGTTTCACTTCCGGTTTCACGTGGTTCAAGTGGAATAAATTTTGGAATTCCACCAGCCATTTTTACCATAGGTTCATAGCAATCAAAATATGGTTCAATTATAATTACTTCATCACCATCATCAACATGACCTTGAATAGATGAATATAACGCTTCGTATGCACCAGAGGTAACTAAAATTTCAGATTCTGGTTTAATTTCTCGATTCACAAATTTGCTATATAACTTTGATAATGCTTGAATAATTCTGGGATGACCCTAAATACAAATTTTTAAATACATTTAAAATATTAGTTTTTAATTCGTAAATTTTAGTGTTTAATTTAATAATATGTATTCATAATAAACATACAAAGCCTCTGGTATATTGTTGAAGTAATGGATTATCACTACATGAAACCTTAGCCAATGAATCTGTTACGTATTTTGGAGCGGCAAAATCTGGAAAACCTTGTCCTAAGTTTAGTGGTTTATACTTAAGTGCTAAAGTTATATATTCTGTCCTAGATTGTAAATTAAGATAAAAGTCAAAAATTATTATTCAAAGTTATTTTATTTGGCCAAAATAGTTTTAACAAATTACCATACACTTGGAGTACTTCCTTGATATCGCTTTGGTAAATCAAATTTTTTCATATTATCAGACATTTTTTGTGTTGTATGAATTTCTTTCTTAAATAAACAGTTATTTAAAGTAGTACAAGCACTTAATGTATTCACTTTAGGTTTATGAAGAGCAGATTGTAACAAAACGTTGATCCCATTATATTTCATCTAAGTTTTCAAAACGATTCAGTTATACATATATAATATAAATTAAATATAGGCCTTATCAGTTTCCTGATAAGAAGCTTTTATGTAATTAGTAGTCTTATACTATTACTAACTAATAATCCAAAAATTAATATAACACTAATACAAAATCAAAACCATAAAAGTATGAAATATTTTTTATTATGAGTTTCAAATAAGTATTAGTTCTGATTATCTTTTTTTGTCTAGATTTTTATTATCCTAAAAAAGCATTAGAAATTTACGAATACATATGCATATAAGTACATAATAGCAAAAATAATTTTAATAAAAAGATATTTATTTTTTGATTAAATAAACTTAAAATATTAGTAAATATATTAGCTTAAGAATCATTCAAAATAAAATTAAAACGTTTAGAATATTAAATTATGAATTTATGTATATATATGAAACTTTAATATTTACCTATTAAATAAACTTACGATTACTAATTTATAGGTACCAAATTTTTTAGCAAGAAATACAATTTTTAAAGCTATTAATTTTTCAAACTATAAAAAATTTTTTATTTTTAAATTTTGTTAATAATTCTTAATAAATCGCAATTAAAGTTAATTGACAAATAAACAATAAACTATTTTTTTTTTTTGGTGTGACAAGACAATTTATGTTATCTATCAAATATTGTATTGGTTTGGCATAAGCAAACAAAATCTACAAACTTCCATGTTATTGACCGGCTAAACTCCTTATCAATCAAATAATCAGCTGATATTTTTAAAAGAGTTTATCACACAGATATGACCAAAACTAGTTATCCAAAACCCAGATCAGATAAACATTTACTATTATATAATATAATAGATTTTTATATATACATAAAGCTTGCCAATATGTCGATACAAAAAACAAAGGAATTTAATATGTACTCCTACTAATATAATTATAGAACTAGAAACAAGGAAGAGACTGCTGGTGTATCAAGTACCTTCATACTCTCTATAAAGTATAAATATATTAAATAAAATATATTAGTTAACATTTTGACTGAATATTATTATATTTTAAATATTTTAATAAATATTATACTTTTTGTATACTTTCTATAGTAAATTCATAAACTTTAGATTTTAAGAAATTAAGATAATTTCGAAAATTTAATAGATTTTCTACTTTGATTTTCTTGATTTCCCATATATTTTCCAAAAAAATGTCTGGCAAAGAAAATTAGGTCTCTACTCGATATTCTGAAAATCACCACAAAATCATGTCGTTCGTCATTGCGTTGCTATGACTTTTTGCTTTTTGTTTTGATTAAAATTTTTTACAAAACGCTTGTTTTGTTGTCATATCTGAAATGCTCATATAAAAAGTAAAAATTTAATTAATTTATTTTTACATTTTTCATTGAACATGGCTGAAAAATATAAAAATAAATATAAAATGGGTTAAATGTGGTTTGTCGCATCGCAAATTGGAATAAAAAAAAATTATGTTTGATGTTTAAACTAAGCAATTCAGCGCAAATCGAATTAAATAATAATAGATTCATTACAAGAGTTCTATGGCATGTAGATTGAAACTCCAGGTTATTTACTTCATGTGGTTAAAAGTGGCTACTGACCTCGTCGCAATTTGATAAGTTAAGTTCCTTTAAAATAATCTTTATTTTTGGTAAAAAAAAAATTAGTAGCCCGTTCATCAGTCCTCACACCACCGTCTGTTTGTTTCATTACAAATATCAACAAGATTAACTTAACTGCACTAGTTTTCGCTTAGGGATTAGGATTGAATTTTAAAAATATTATTTATACAAAAGAACATCCCATAAAAGTTCAAATTCAAAAGGAAAGAAATTTCATTAAATATTTATAAAGTAGTTCTAAATTTTGACGCTTTATAAAATGACAATTATAATAATCAAATGTTCTTGTTTTATAAGACTAAAATAAAAAAAGTATGCTTTTGTCTAAATTGTTACAAAATAAAAATTTTTAAAAAATTAACAGGCCGTGGAACTACTATATAGCGTATCTTTATCTTATAATCGCAAAAGAAAGACTTTATTGTATGATTCCACTAAATTACATAGCTGTCATTTGTTAAGTGACATGACAAATGACAACTGACAACATTATTATATTATAATCCACACGTCATCCTGGATTGGATATATGCCCGTATACCAGTGGAACAACAGTGTAGAAAATCGAATCGGACCTAATTTATTTTCCAGGTGTTGTTTTAATTTAGTTTAAATTTTTAAAATTGCAACTAAATTGTTTATTGGATTAAATTGTGTTATAGTTTAGTTTAGTATTATAGTGATCATCATTGCTAACGTAAAATATTTAAGGTATAGTTAAACATTGTTGAAATCATATATTTAATTTACATATATATGTCTTTTAGATGGACCTAACACCAGTTTTTAAAGCCAGTATTATGGCAGTGAAAATGAGAAAGAAAAATTTACCTAAACCAGACAAAAATAGAATATTACAAACAAAAATTAGGGATGAATTTTCGAAACAAGCTAAGGATATATGTCAAAATATTACTGCACTAAGAGATCTTTTAATAGAAAATCGTGCTGCTTATATGAAATTTGCGTCCCATTTAAGAAGTTCTAATCGAATGACAGATGAAGAGCGTGACTTAATCGATAGAGAATCTGAAAAAGTCTTCAATTATTATACACAATATTTAGGTCAGTTAAGATCTGATTGGAAAAAGGGTAAAACGAAAAATAAACATCATTTAGAGCATATTGAATCTGTGATCGATTTATTATATAATTATTTAAAAGCTGTACATAATTTGCATCTTAGTCAAAAAAAATATAGAATGCAATATGAATTAGATACGTATAGATTTTTAAAATTAGCTTCAGATAAAAAAAAAATTCCAGTTAGACCAGGTAAAGAAAATATATCAAATGGATATATTGGTGAAGATGTTGACGAAACAGAGAAATCAAATTCAGATAGCGATTATAATGATATAGATGAAAATAGTGAATTGATAAAATTAATTAATAAAGAGAATAAACCACGAAAAAAAATAATTTCCCCAAAAAAAGTTGCCTTAGACGAAGCTATGGATGAATCTAATTATGAAGATACATTACAAGAGTTAAGTCCAGAAGACATACAAATGTATGAATCAGAAAATGTTCAGTTATATCATGAATTACAGGGGTTGGCTGAAGAAGTTGAACAAATAGAGAAAAATGTTGTTGATATTGCCAGATTACAAGAAATATTTACAGAAAAGGTTTTTTTTTTCAAATTCTGCAGATTAAAAAAGAAATTAAATTTTGATTTATTTTTTTAAGGTTGTTCTGCAAAGACATGATATAGAAAGAATAGCAAATGCAGTTGTAGGAGCTACAGAAAATGTTAATGATGCTAATGAACAAATTAAACAAGCTATTCAAAGAAATGCCAGTTTAAGAGTTTGGACATTATTTTTCCTACTAGTAATTTCTTTTACACTATTGTTTTTGGATTGGTATAATGATTAGATTTATGTTGAATTTATATTTATAATAAATTTATAGCTTATTATTAAAAATTTTCTTTTATTTAAAATGTATTTTACAAATTTTAATTTTCTATAAGCACATTTTACATTTTGTCCTAATAGAGGGAAAATGGAGCAACATAAATATTTTAATTAAAATAAAACTCAAAAATTTTAGTAAGCGACATTTTATTAAAAATATGTAAAAACAAGTTGGTATTTAACAACTTAATTATACGTAATTGCAAACAAACATACAATCAAACCCCAAATAACGTAGAGTAGTAACGTTTAAAGATTAACAAATCCTTTTTAATGTATTTTAAAGAAACAACCAGATGAAAATATTTAAAGATACATTATATTGTTGAAAAATTTTTTTTTACTTGGCTTAATAGAAATTATTTATAAAGTAATAATTTCACTGACTGCTTTATAAATTTTGCTGGCTGAAATTCCATATTTTTCAATTAAAACATTTGGAGGGCCAGAACGTGGTATTTCTGTGACAGCTAAATGCTTAACAATAAAGTTTCTGTGTCCTGCAACGGCAGCCATAACAGCTTCACCTAAACCTCCCTCTCTATCAAAATTAATAACATACATTTAATTTTTCTATTAAAAACTTTTAATACCGTAAACTTACTTGTAATGATCTTCAACAACAACAATACGTCCTCCACAAGCTTGGCCGTGTTTAACAATTAATTCAACATCTATAGGTTTCACAGTAAATGGATCAATAACACGAGCATGTACACCATTTTGTTCTAATTCATTTGCTGCTTTGACGGCTTCATATAATGTAACACCAGCTCCAATCAATAAAACTTGATCTTTTGAAGACTGTTTAACTACTTTACCTCTTCCAACTTCGAATTTTTCATCATTTTGATAAATTACAGCAGTATTTGGGCGAGAAGTTCTAATAAAGCATATACCTTTTGTATTTGCTGCTAATTCTACTGCACGTTCTGTTGCAACAGCATCTGTGGGGTAAAATACTGTGCTGCCAGGGATTGAACGGAAAAGTGCTAAGTCTTCCAAACCCATTTGACTAGGACCATCTTCACCGATACTGACACCGCAATGAGAACCAACAAAATTAACATTGGTTTGTGAAATAGCTCCCATACGAATTTGATCGAAAGCACGTGAAAAGAAAGTTGCAAATGTTGAAACAAATGCAATTGTACGATCACGACATGCTGCTCCAATAGCTGTTCCTACCAAATTTTGTTCAGCAATAAAACATTCAATATAACGTTCTGGAAAAGCTTTTTTCAATTTTTCAGAGTAAGTTGAATTTTTTGTATCTCCATCTAAAGCAATAACTCGTGGATTATTAATAGCAATTTTAGCTAGACCTGTACCATAAGCTAAACGTGTTGCTACAGATTCACCTAATTTGTACTCTGGTGGTGTAGCTAATTTAACATTTTTAATATTAGAAGCTGGTAAATCTTTGAGTGGTGCTTGCGGTTTTAAGATTAAAGGACCACTATTTTTAATAAAACCTTTCAAAGTTTTAATAACATCTTCAGCACGATCACCTAATGGTTTTCCGTGCCAATTTTCTAAATCTTCAATATTTGGAAAATATTTTCCTTTATATGTTTTAGCAATGATCGCAGTTGGACGACCTTTAGTATTTGAGGCTTCATAAAAAGCTTTGCATAACTCTTCAACATCATGTCCATCTACAACGATGGCATTCAAACCGAAAGCCTCACAACGTTTACGATATGATTCTGTATCATGTTGTAATGATGTTGGTTCAGATTGTCCTAAACGATTTACATCAAAAATAACACATAAATTATCTAATTTATAATGTCCTGCAAAATTAAGTGATTCCCATACTGAACCTTCAGCTGATTCTCCATCTCCCACTAAAACATAGGTTCTAGAATAAGAAATAATAAATAAAAAAAAATATACATACACAATTAATTATTTTAAAAATTAATTAATATTTCATTCAATAAGAGCTGAAATTAATTTAATTTTTACCTGTAATCAGCATTATCCAAATATTTTCCAATATAAGCCATACCATTTGCAACGGCTACACCTTGTCCAAGAGAGCCAGTACCAACATCAATGAAACTTAAACGTGGTGTTGGATGACCTTCTAAATCGCTATCAATTTTACGAAGATTATTTAATTCAGCAATTGGAAATAGGCCAGCCTCAGCCCAAGCAGCATACAAAATTGGTGCAGCATGACCCTTTGATAAAATGAAACGATCACTTGCTGGATCACGTGGTTTATCCAATTTATATTTCATTGTTTGGAAAAACAATACAGACATAATTTCGGCTATTGAAGCACATGATGTTGGATGTCTAAAATAATAAAAAAAAAAAAACCAAAAAATAAATTAAAAAATTAGAAAAATTTTTAAGAAACATTATTAATAACGAATTTCTCTGTCGCTTTCTTTTTTAAAATTTTTTTCCTAAGAAGTCGAATATATTTTTAGTATATAAAAATCGGACTATAATATTTAACCAGAGGTCATTAAATACATAGATTTAGTTATTCATTTATGCTTTGTAAAAATAAAAAAAAAAACCTCATCGATTTTAATATAAGCTATTAACAAAATCTATTCATTTTTTTTATATTTATTAAGATTAGAAAGTTATTGATCCGGTTCTACGATATAAAAGAATAGAAAAAAAAATTTGACCCAGAAATTTTAAATGGAAAATATTTTTAAATATTTAATTTTGATATTACATAGAATCTTAACTTTAAATTTGGTACAGTATAAAATTCTAATAATATTATAAATTCAATGTTATGTTAATTATTATGTTAAAATAAATTTTAATCAATAGCTATTAAAATCGTGATATTATTAAAAGAGGAGGTAACATTTCAAAAAAAAAAAATGCATATTGCAAATTGCAATTTGCAACAATGTTAACAAAATAACAAAAAAAAAATTTACAAGTTTAATATACATAATTAACAATTTAATTGAGATTTGGGAGTTCTAATATATGTTGTTATTTTCACCTTGATATTAAACTATTAAATTTTTAATTTTTTTTATAGAATAAATTATAAAATAAAATTTGCATTTACCTACTTCTAAAAGTTTTCCAGCTCAATAGTATTTTTAATAACTATGAATAATTTTAAAAATATTTTCGATTAATTTTTTGTACAATATCAAAATTGAATAACAAATTTTCTATTGAAGAAAAGTGAAACTAAAAGAGACAAGTAGATCAAATGGACGGAGATAAAGATCAGTATTCAGTGACTGTGTAAAAAAATTTTAATGACAATGTATTAAGGGTATTTAATAAATCTGAACTGCAGTTAAGTGTTAGTTTCTATAAAAAAAAATAGAAAAAAATTTAGATAATTACCAACTCCCAATCGATCCATATTCAATAAGTAATAAGAATAACTAATAACTATAATCAGAGTCTTGAAATTATACTATCTATCTATATTGTTGTCTCAGAATACAAAATATGATTTGAGATTTAAAAAATTCTTGTTTGCCCTTGTGTATTGTTTAACAATTTTATTCACTGATACCTTAAAAAAACATTTCTTTGGAACTTTGCAAAACAGAACAATTAGTGAGAGTCGATAAACTGTATAGCATCGATAAACTGTGTATACTAATCTTTAAAATTATTCTGCATATATCTTGATTGTTCAAATCTAAATAGGGTTATAACAGTTTATATGATACATAGGGTTCAGTTACTTAGATAAGGTTAAAATCCTCAGCACAATACAATCAATGTCAACCCTTCATACTAGAAAATTGCCAAAAGTTGTATAATATACGCCCTAAGCTCGGGCAATACAAAAAAAAATGAATCATATTTATTTTAAAGGATTTAACCATCATATTTAACTTTTCTAAAATTTCAACACTCTAGCTTACACCGATACCGGATGATATGAGATGTTAAAAATTTTGCAAAAAATTAGTTTTGCATAACGGTAAATGCAACATAATATAAATCTCGTATAAAAAATATAGTTTTTAGAAAATTTCGTATTTAAAAATTTTCGTTTTTAAAAAAATCTCGTTTTTGAAAATCGCTTTTTTTATATTCTGGAGAAGACTGATAATTCTGATTTTGTATCCAACTCTAAAATACTAAAAACTGAAATTTTGTAAAAAAGCGAGATTATTCAATAAAAAACGAGATTTTCTAAAAACGAGATTTTCTAAAAACGCGATTTTCTAAAAACGCGATTTTCTAATATGAGATTTTTAAAAAACGCAAAATTTTTTAAAAACGAGATTTTAAAAAAGGGATTTTCTTAACCGAGATTATGTTATGCTCTCTACTTATTGTAATACAAATGATTATGGAAGCAGCTATCGTTTGGCATTGAAATTTGAAGTATAACAATATAAATATAGGATATTTTCTTCTTTTAGGAGCTGAAACTTCCCAATCGTATCTGATTTCCACATGGATTGCTTTATTTAAATTGTTTTATCATTGGTATACTGGAATCATTTATAAAAATAACGTATACAGACTAGAATGGATTATAAAACTTATTATGCCATTTATAGATAATTTTTGAATTAAAAAATTTTTGGGAAAAGTGATAAGAAAAGAAAAGTTTGTTTTAAAAATATATGGTCACGTTGATATCAAGATACGGTCAATGGCTTAAAGCTTTTAAAATTAAAAAATTAATACTGATTATTGCGAATTTTAATTTAATTATGGTTGAATTTTACAAATGATATAAGAATTATTTATTTACTTTTTGAGTAAGTATATTATATAATATACTTATACCCGTATACTCCTCTATATAATACTATACTTACTCAAAGGTCAAAGATATTAAGTTATAAATGTTAGAAGGAGTTTCTCCTTATTTTTACAAGTTCTGTTTTTTTTTTTATATAAAAAAATTTACCTTTTAATAAATGAAAGTATTATGAATTAATGAAATATAATATTTAGAATACATAAAATTTGTTTTATTTATTTTTTAATTAAATTTAAAAATATTGACCGCAAAAACCATATGTGTGACTATACTGAATGCTTATTTAGAAAAAACCTAACTTGGCATGTTATTAAAATGCGTTATTCCATTCTATATTAATATATTGTAATTTTCATTGTTGTTTTTTTTTTAATGAAGGATAGCTTGTGCGTCACCCCTGCTTTCTTAGAGATGCTTATTTTACTACAGTGTCTCATTGAGCTAATCCATTTCCCTTAAGAAGGATATTAAACGATTTAGGATATAAACAAAAGGATACTTCTTAAAGGATATAAACAAAGAGTCTTAACCTCAAAGAGACTTAGCTTCAAAGGTCATTATCAAGTGGCATTGGGTATGAGGTACAGTTCTGGCTTCTTATATACCTCCTTGTGGCTGCTCCGCTCATTTTAACACTATTGGCTCTTGGCTAGTAGCTTCAGAATCTTTTTCGTCTATATTGTGTATTAATATAATCATAAAACAAACATACAAAGGGTTCAGATTCCCTTTTAACCATACTTCCTAGTTATTTTGATTTATTGAAATATTATTTGTACATATGTATATATTTTTTAATTTTTTTAATTTTTTAAGCCATTATAAACGGTATGCTAAAGTAAAATTATATAATTGATTAAATCAATTAATAATTTTCAATTACGATTATACTCAAATAATCATTTCGTAAAATTAATTAATTTATTTATTTAATTAAATTAATAATATCTAGTCATTCAGTTGTTGTTTATATAGATATATATTATGTTGAACACAATAATAAATTATACATATATGTTATGTACATTATTTGTTAAACGCGATTTCCAATCCAATGTTAATTTTATTATAGATACTAAGTACTACATAAGTAATCATATCTATATATTATCTTTTATATGTTTTTATAAGCACCTTTTTCCACCTTTATTTAATACCGAAATAAAATTAAATAATTATATTTGTTTAATATTATATAAATGATAAATAATAATAAGATATAATGCTCAATATGTATTTTTAATTTCAAGTATATTAAAATTTTTTAATACATGAGTTTCTGTATGTATAAATTAAGAACTATTGGATATATTTAAGACTATATTTTACCAGAATAGTATTAGATACTTTATATTTATAAATTACCAAAAAATTCTCATTACATTAGAAATTAATTGAATGACGAATCTATTTTATGAAAAAAAGGTAAAATTTAAAACTCTTTTTAGTACTTAAGATATAATATTGTATAGATTCAGCATGACAATTTGATTTTAATTTTTTACTTAATAACAAACCAATAAAACTGTTAAATATTTGAAGTACTTTGCATTAATTTTCGAAAAATATTGAAAAACTCAAAAACCACCCATTGCAACTGTGCGGTGTTCCTTTGGATAAGTGTGCGACTTTTTGAACCAAACCTTAGGATGGGATCTTTTATACAAATGTACAATTCGGTTTCGAGGATAAGGATCTTTAATGATTTCGAAATTTGGGTTTAAGATATTAGGAGGATTATTGACTTATGGTTAATCAAAAAATGGAGATAAGAAAAAATGGTGATCCTATATTTCTTAGCACGTTTCAAACTGAATTAGCAGTACATAAAAGTTAAAATAAATAAAAAGTATAAATTGTAATTTGTACAAAAGTGTACATAAATTGTAATTTGTACTTATGTATATAGAAAGTGAATTATCCATGGTACAAAATATCGGTTCTAAAACATTTTTTTGGTTATATTATGGTAAATTGTTTGAATTTAGGCTAGTTTATAATTAAAAAGTAATTTAAACACTTTTTAATTAAATTAAAAATAATAAAAATAAAAGATATATTTTTGCAATCTATGGATGGCTTAATTAATTCCATATGCCGATGGGTAAATATAATTATAATGAATTAAATCAACTAATTTGTTTCTTTAAAAGATATGATTAACTATTTATAAATAATTAAGAAATAATATATAATTATAATAAATTATGTTAAATTAGTATTAGTTCAAATGTTCAATAGATCCTCAATTATAAAATTTAAGAAAAGGAAAAGATAATTGAAAATTTCTAGTTTGAATGTACTATATTTTAAGATTATATATCGCAAGTTGTATACGTTCATACATGATGTGTATCTAAAATTTTTAATCTAAAACATAATTTTATCATCTGCTATCTAATCAATAGGTAAAAGACTTTTATATAACTGTTTATTTAACAACTATTTAAAATAAAGTGCGAAAATTATTTATTTATTTATTAAGTATTTCCATGTGCATACAATGCCTTTGTAGCAGATCGTCGGGCCCTTTTCCTTTCGGATGTGCGCCAACAATATGATTTTATAAGTAATATTATTTATTTTGTTTATATCATATATTTTATATATTCACGATATATATTTGGTCACCATGGGGATTTGTTCAGAAAATTTATTTTTCAATAATTTTATTAAATATTGTATGACCTGACCGGGAATCGAACCCTGTTAATAAGTCAAATGCTTACCTACTACACCGCCGAGGAAATATTATATTCAATAGGCACATTTAGATATTTGAAAAATAGTTTTTATAAAAATTATAATTAAGATTCAGACCTCAAAGATTTAAAAAATATTAATTGAAATTTTTTTTTTGAAAAATATGTTTTTAACAAGTAAAAGTCTGTTTTTCAATTATTTATTTAAAAAAAAAACATTATTGTATTTTATACTTATACATTATTTTATATTATTAAATTCTATAGGCCTTTATTTCGTTCTTTTACTTTTTTAGACTTAATTTGATATTAACATGTTCTTTATAGACTTTTGTGTTATTTTTTCAATCAACTTAAAATAAAATGTAAACTATCTATTCATTTTTATTAAATACATAGCTGAGTAACTTTGAAGATTTGTTTAAACTTACTTAATACTAGAAAAAAAGACACAAATTAATTTAAAACCCATATAATCTACGTTTACTTTCTATTGAAATTTCTCCTGTAGTTCAATCACCTTATATAGTTACAGTGTAATTAATCAAAAAATATAAAAAAAAAAAACAAAATTATAAGATATTAATTTCTCTAGAGTCTAGAGCCCCTAAATACACATACACTATCTGATCAAATAAATTAATACCATGTTAATAGTTACAATAAATTATAAAATGTTTATAATTTAAGTGTATTTATTTTTCTTTTAAAATCAAAACAAACTAATGAAATATGATACATACATACATATGTGCGTAAATTTACTAAAATATAAATCAAATAAATTTATAAATAAACATATTTTAAAAACAATAATTTAAAATTAATTAAAAAACGATTTAAATTGAAAAAGTTTAAGAAACACTGCATTTCTTTCATTAAAAAACTTAAAAAAAAAACAACAACAATTTATCTATCACTCTATCTGCTGTCATGTAATGTAACTTGTTGTTAGAAACTCTATTTCAATTTTCAAAGGACAGATTTTAACATTTTTAAATTTAATTTATTATTTTCATTATTTAAAATATAAATATAAATTTGTATGTAAGTATGTATGTATGTATATAAATACTTTAACTTTTATTAATTTAATAATTTTATAGAATTATGTATATTAGAATAAATACCCTTCAAATGTTATTTTTTATTATAATATTTGGTTAAATGAATGGATTAAATTGCATTCATTTTATATTCATAGCTATATATTAACTTTTATACATAATTTACTATACGTTTCTATCTATAGGTATATAAATATTAAAATATACACGACATTATATACAGAACCGAATAGAACAGAATATTTTATATTAGCAATATATATAAATATAGTGTGAAAGGTCAAAAAAGGTCGCGATTTGTTCAAGGTATTCTAAATCTTTCAACTATTTATACATATGTACATATATATACATTTACAATACGTATATATATATTAAATTCGCATATTTTATTTTTATATAGTGTATATTTTATATATTTATATTTTATTTTTAAAATGCATTTTATATTTTATTTAATTTAAAATGTCTTCCAATAAAGCGATTAAAATAATTTTTTTTTTAAATTAAAAAATAAAAATCGATTTAAAAGAAACTTCAAAACACGTGTTTTCATATATAAAAATTTATAAATTTTTTTTATCAATTTTTTAAACTTTGATCCATGCTTTTGTCGATAGAAACTATATAGAGAAAGGCATGGTTTTATAATTGTATGATATATAACTATTGTGTAGTTCGTTGACATAGCAAGCAGGGGAAGGAAATATAACCTTGTTGCTCATTTTTTTTTCCAACCAAAAGTAATAAAATATAGTTAAAAAAAAATGTAAAATAAATATTTGTTTTTGTTTTTTGTTTTTTATTATTTAAAATTCTATATAAAGTTCTATCATTCGATTCTAAGTATATTTTAAATCTTAGTTTCACATGTTTTTTAAAACAATATATTGAATTATAACTATAAATTTACATTGTACAATTTTTTTATTGAATAATATAAAAATTATATAAAAGAAAATATTAAATTTTCTTACCCTGATTTTGAGGCTTGAGTTGCATTAATTGAATGAATTCTTAAACGATGTGCGATATCTTTTAATTCTTGTACGGTTTTATTTTCCGGTTTATGATAGTTAACCATTTTTAATATAAAAGTTATTTAATTTTTTTTATTAAAGAAAACTATATTTTTAATTATTACACAAAATTGTAATTTTCAAATTAAAAAAAAATATAACAAACAGAATTAAAAAATATTAATTTTGTGCGTTAATTAATGGAAAAAAAACCGGGTTAAGAAAAAATATTTAATACTGGTTAGAAAATTTATATTTTTTTTGGAGCGGTTCTATTGTCTCACCACGTACGAGTACAAAATGAAACTGATGATAAATTGAAGTTTTAAAATAGAGAAACAAACAACGTTTTAAATGTAAAGTAATGCGGTGAATAATGATGATGACAAAAGTAATTGTATATATATTCACAAAAAGAAAATGTATATATATAAACATATATATATTAAATAGCTTTTAAGTTTTACTTTGGTTTCAGTTTCGAGTAATTTAGAATAAATTTAAAATTTTTATTATTATTGTATTTGTACTTATATTTATATTTTTATTTATATAAATTCATTTACATATACTACATACATATTGCAATTATAATTATTTTATTACATACTCTTAAAATAATTATAGGACACCTCAAATTAAATTGAACCTTAATAATTCAAAATTCAAATATAGAAAAAAAATGTTTTATTGTAAATTGTAATACATACATATATTTATAATATGTATTCGATTTAACCAAAATATAAAAGGATATTATATTTTGAAAAGTACTGGTTCCTGATTCCTTTTTAAATTTAATAAAAGTTTAAGAGTTACTGTACATTCATCATTTAGATTTTCGAATTTATTAAAATTAAATACCAATATTATAGGCGTTACTACTGTACATAAGTAAATAAATAAATAACATTTCTTTAGTTTTAGATTTGGTTTAGACTTTATAAATAATTAGTTTTAAATATAATAATTTTTTAAAAATTTAAATATAAATAAAACATATTTTAAGGCGAAACTAGTGTTTAATTATTTCATCGTTATTATAAATATTGAGGGCTAAGTCGATTTTCAACTAACAACATGCTGTTCATATTTACTGATTAATTGAGGGAAATTGTACGTACTCTATTTCAATGCTAGGGAAATGTCCTTTATTAATGGTATATTTCGGTTAGTTATACTAATCATATAATTTACATACAGACAACTGGGTGGTACAGTAGTTAGAGTGCATGCGAATGGCCCGGGTTCGAATTACAGTGAAAGTGAATAACTTTTATCTGGTTTTCGACTCGAATCAGTTACCATTCGCCATTGGGTTTAAATTAATGGCTTACTCAATAATTATTAACTATATATATTTAATAAAAGATACATTAATATAACATATAAATAATAAAATTTAATTGAATAATACAGAGTGGCGCAAAACAACCGATATGTTTTGAATGTTAAATAACTTTTTAAATTTATTTATATTTTTTACTTTTATTTCAGAATTTTGTGAAGAAAACTTGGGGAATTGGAAATGGAGCAGTACACAACAGAATAGCGATCAAAAATTACGAAAAGTTATGAAAAATATAAAAAATCTAAGACGTTTCTATATGTTATTCAGGGTGGCGTATAACGACCGATTTGTTTTGAATGTTTAATAACTTTTTATATTTATTTATATTTTTTACTTTTATTTCAGAATTTTGTGAAGAAAACTTGGGGAATTGGAAATGGAACAGTACACAACAGAACAGCGATCAAAAATTACGAAAAGTTATGGAAAATTTACTGAAAAGAGCACGAATGTTCGAAGCCGAAAATGGTCACCAATATAACCAAAATAGAACTGTATCTAGATATGTATTCTAATAGAATATTATAAGGCGAAGTACTAACTCATGTTTAAATTCTTAGTGGAATTCATTTGAATAGTTCTAATAATATTAATATAATATTACCACCTGTTCCGACTTCCTCTATTTTACAGGGTGTTCCCGACTCGATGGTCTTCCTTCAAATGGGTGATCGGGCATATCGAGCAGAACAAAAAATTGTATGGGAGGGGGGGTCGAAAAACAGTTAAGGCCCCATAACTTCTAAACTAATGAAAATAGACCCCCCCTCCCATACAATTTTTTGTTCTGCTCGATATGCCCGATCATCCATTTGAAGGAAGACCATCGAGTCGGGAACACCCTGTATAGTCAGGTTGTTAAAAAAAACAAAATATAAAAATATTTTAATGTTCTTAAAACTCTTAAAAAATGTAAGACTAAATTAATTCACTTCAAGTATAAGATGTTCGAGTAATTTTGAGAGTCATTGTATATTTAAAAATACATTAATTTGTATTTATTAAACTTACTGCCTTATCAATATAAAAACGTAGATTAGATTTCAACATGTTTCTGAAAATCATGCGCTTTTGACAATTAAATAAATTTTATAAAGTGTTTTATATTTAGTTTTTTGTTTTTTGTGCAAGAGAGGTGTTTTAGGAGAGGTGTATGCGAAAATATAAGGTTTGCAAAATGGATAAGACATATAAGAAAAGCGCTTCATATATATGTTTAAAAATTATATAATAACAATAAATTATATAATATACTTATAATAAATAAAAAACATATGATTTTATAAAAAGCTTTAAAAATTGGAACTCGTATAAGCAGATAAGTCTAAAAATAATAAAACTATAAATATTTCGTTTAAAAAAATTTAACGGTTATTTTAAATTTTCATATTAGTTTTAAAAACCAAAGAACTCATGAATATTAAATTACCATATTATCTAAATAATGTTTTAAATTTATATTATCCGAACTGCTAGACTAAAGAAACTGTTATGAGACTTATATAGGTACTCACAAGATTTACTGAGAAAATGAGAAAACTGATGGGTAAAATAAGCTTTGTTAAAGTTTTATTTTAATTTTCAAATGTTCTTGTATAAAAATCAGATTTAAATTAAATAATTTGCATAAAACGAATTTAGCAAACCGAATTTCCTTATCATGCAATTTTACCGGTAGATAGTATCATCGTTAGAAACAATAATTAAATAATATTTTGTTATCAGCTTCTATAAAATTAAACATTTGCGAATGGTGTGATACAATGCGTTCACGCGATCGATTACAAAATAAATTTTTTGCATCATCACTTATTAAAAAAAAATAACACCAAAAAAAATTAAATCGGAATGTATGAATTTTAAATTTATTTTATTGTTTATATTAAAATTCAGATATAGAAATACAATTCAAATTATTAATTATTGGAACTTGCAGCTGTAATCATTCTGTCTGGTTCTGTAGTATAGTTAATTGATTTTCTGAAAAGTTAATTTTAATTTGAAATAAATAACAGTTTTGGTATTTTAGTTTCATTCAAACATATTTAATAGCATTGAAAAAAATATTGGAGTGTACATACTTTTACACTATAAACAGAATAATTTAGTTTCCTTCAATTTTGACAGCTCTTAGGTGTATGAATTTTACAAATAACGTTTCAGTTTTGAAAATACCGCGAAGCTATTTTACCGTTTTTCAAAAATTTTAGTTTTAATTAGAAACGTCTTTGACTAAGTTTTATTTTTTCCATTATACATTCTTTTTTTTTTTAAATAAATAGGTACTAAGATTAAAATTTTTTTTTTTTTTTAATTTAAAAAAAGTTTTAAAACATTTCAATATTGTTCAAGAGAAAAGTGTATAAAAATTAAAAACATAACCTATCTGCTTCTAGTTTAAGCAAAAAAAATGGAGTCTTTAATTTTTTTAATTTTATATCTTTTGAAGTGAGTGATTAAACGGGTGACCGGCTCTTTTCGCTAAATTAATTTAATTGACAATAGTTAAAAATTAAAACTTATTTCGATAAATAATCCAACTAGAACTTATGTCCAGAATTGACTTTCAGTTGAATTTGAATTGAACATATTAAATCGGCCAAGAAATTTGTTATTAGATGAAGATTTTACGTAAGTTCGAAATACGTAAGTTCATTCAAAAGTATTTAATGTAATTAATTTGTATTTTTGTATTTAATTTAATAAAATTCAATTTATTTTATTATATTAGATCTAATTAATCCATTTTCCAACTTTGAGAACTAATTTACCAATTCCCCGTTATCTAGGTTTCATTTTTTTCATCTGTTTGGAATATACAAACTACAAAATACAAGTGGTTAACATTTAATGTTTTTTATTTTTATATAAAAATATTTAAATATTTGATTGTGTGATTTATTTTTACTTTACATTATATGAGTGAAACTTAAATATCATAGTTAATACATATTTAATATAAAACTTAACAAATAACCAATGTATTTATTGGATATCAATACTTCGTAATATATTTTTTTCGCTTTCATTTAAATGACCACAAAATTCATGAAAATGTGTATTATTACTGAAGTTTTGTAAAAATTTTGTTAAATTAATTTCCATATCAGCTTGAAATAATGGATCTTTCATTAATTCTTGCATTAATTGATCATCATCAACATTTTCATCATCATCATCATTGAAATATAAGTCGGAAACAAAACGTTGTTTTGAATGTCCTTTTTCTCCACTTTCATCTTCTTCATCATCAGTCCAACTATCAGAATCATTATCAGCTTGTTTTGCTTCTCTTAAATTTCCCAACTCAGTTATTAATAATTTAAAAATTTTAACAAGTGCTGGAATAGTAATCCAAACTTGACCTCCACTGCTACTAGTTTGTTGTCGAGTTTTCATTTTACCAACATCACTACTACTATCAGGTGTAACTAAATCTCTAATATTGATTGAAATTAAACGATTATCTTGTGTTGTAACACCATATTCAAATAGTTTACATAAAGCCATAATAGTAACTTTGCGTTCATAAGATCCAAAAAATAAATTCTGTTTTGCTAACCAATTTGATATAACAAATTGTATGGCAGGTTCACCTGTAGGACCTGGTACCGTTGTTAAGAAGTTTAATACAGCATCCATTTGTGTTAAAAATAAGTGAGCAAATATCACAATTAAACTCATAATAACTTTTAAACATTCAGCTAACTGCATTTTACTTATAACAGCTTTTAACAATAAATCAATATTCTCACCCAATATGTTACCCATTTTTGTAATAATTGTAATTACTAAACGTCCAATTTGACTTGCGGTCATTTCATTGTTCATCGGATTTAATAGCATTGTTGTTACTTGCAAAATATAATTAAGACCATCTCCATTTTTATATGAACATGCTTGTTCTGGTGAAACTGCAATATAAGCTCTAAGGCATTCACCACCACTAATCATAACTGAATGATCATCACTTCGAAGAACACAATGAATTACTGCAGGAAAAGCATTTTCGATTAAGTTATCACTAAGTGGTGGCTGTGAATATTTAACAATAGTTGTAAGGACATCAAGTGCAATATCTTGTTTTGCAGAATTCGTCATTTCTCCTTGCAAGTTTAGAATACTAACTAAAGTAGGAATAATTTTTTCTTGCAATGGTTGCAAACATAAAGGATTTTGTGAAAGAGCCTTTAACATATCTTGGACAATTTCTAAAATGAATGGATCTTCTGGATATTTTAAAAATATTGCGATTGTTAACGGTATAACTTTAGAGTTTATAGATGCAGCAAAATCGTTGTCGAACTAAAACAAAAATTTCACATTATTAAAAATATTTTTTTTTTATTAAATTGAAAATTACCGATATTATAGTTGTTAAGGCTTCCAATAACAAAGCTAAAACTGAACTTTTGCATCCTGTAATTAAATCCAAAATACCATCCACGAATCCAGGTAATTTTGTTAGTATTAAAACTCTTCGTTCTTCATCATTTTTGTTCATGTTATCAACAAAACCATTTATTGCGCGCACAGCACATATTTTTAATACGATAGGTCTATCTCTTGATAAGCTTGTTAGCGTTACATCTAAGATTTCACTTAACATTTGAATATTATATAAAGATGATTGTGAATACGCGCTTAGAGTCCATAAACACCTTCCGATTAAATAGGGTAAACTTTGGAAATTAAGAAGATTTCGTACCAAAGTGAGATAATTTAACAAATCAAAATGAGTTTCGTTTTCTAATATTAAATCTTTAAAAGTGTGCACTGCTACCATTGATGCTTCATGAATTTTCCACCAATGTTGATTTCCAGAAGCCTTTTCGGCTTCAGCAACATTCAAATGTCGACCAAGGGCTTCAGAAAGAGATGGTAAAACTTTTGCACCAAATTCATCGTTTAAGGCCTGCAAATAAAGGAATTAATAGAATATTGAAACGATTGGTAGAAAATTTTTAAAAAGTATTTTCGTCGTAACTTACTGTCAAAACATCTTGCCCGGATAATCTTATTGTTAAATCTACGCCAGCATCATCTTCATCTTCAACAAATTTTTCGGGATCATCTTCCCACATTTCAATTTGTTCTTCAGAAACCTGAATATAAACAATCATAATATACATTAGATCTGTCAGTACATTTTTTATTATAGATCTAAATTTTCCACCACCAATCACGCATTGTATAAATTCGAAAATTTGTATAATCATTGTCGTTAAATTCGTGAGTTCATCATCTTAAAATTAAATAAAATTAATATATGTTTAAAATCTCTGTAACATTTATGTTACCTTCATCATCAGTTTCTGAAAATGGATTTGGTTCTGTTCCATTAACAATTACTTTGACATACAAATCTGCAGTTTGAGTTAGTAGTTGCCAAATGGGTGGTAGTATTTGATTCATAAATGGATGTATATATTTTGGCATTTCAGAAACCAAAAATGTAAGAACTAAAATTTTTAAATTAATCACATATTTTTTTTAAAATAATCTTTAAAAATATCTTACTTTTTACTACTTCAGTTTTTAATACAAAATTGCTGCTAAGTTCACTATTAACTGACAAATTGTAAATAAGTTTTGCCATAAAATTTCTTAAAACATTTTCCATCATTTGTGCTTGCTCCTGTTTATTACTTATACTGTAGCTAATTGCAGAAAATAATGGTTTTAAAATTTTAATAGCATGTGTTCTTGTTTTAACACAATATTGTTGTTCTGATTCGAATATTCTATAAACTTCAGAAATTATCACTGGACCAAGTTCTTTGATTTGTTTTTCTTCATATGGAAAATCAATTAAAACTTGCATAGCACCATGTATAGAATTTTCATTTCCACCAAGACACTTAATTATTATATCAAAAAGTTCAGTCCATACTAATGGATAATCAACACTAGCAATTGCAGATATTGTTTGCGCAACAACTGATCTAATTTTACTATTTGGATCATATAAACCATTTGGAAGAATATTTCTAATTGTTTTTTTAGCTTGATCACCAGCAATTTCTTCTTTTGATAAATCATTTGATTCACTCCAATGATTTTCAACATATTTTGTCAGCATTATACATGCCAATTGCCTTAATGATATATCAAAAGATTGATTCATAATCAACTCAGTTAAATAAACTCCAAAGCCTGGAATTAATATAGTTCATATAATCAAAATTTAAAAATATCAATTTTTTACCTTCTGTAAATTCTAGTTGCTTAATGCGAGCTTCTGCTTGGTTCCGTATGTCTTTATCCGGACTGTATCAAAATAAAAATGTGTTTCGATTACTTAAGCTTATGAATTTCAACAATACTTACTTTAATACATTCTGTAATTCTTCATAAAGAGCTTGTTTAATTCTTTCTGCATTTTGAAATGATAAGGACATTTTTCTTTAATTTAAAAATAAAATAATAAATCCTTCTCAAAAAAATGTGATGCCTGGCGGTTTAACAATTGACATTTGACAATCTGTCTGCTGAAATCTGAATTTCTGACTGGAGCTTTTGAGGTTAAAAAAGCGGTTGAAAACTTTCAATATATTTTTTTATTCTTTTTTTTACCGGTTTTGCAAAACCCTTTTTGGTTTAACGATAACAGATGTCGCTAGTATTGATAAAATTAAATTAATCAAATAATAAAGAATAAATAGGTATTTAAAATTTCAGTTTGATGCACTTTTTTTATTATGAATTAATTTTTGATTTAAAAATTCGTTTTCATTTTTTGAAAATTTTCAAATTATTGAAAAATGAAAAAAAAAAAAAAAAACAAAATTAATACTACTTTATTAACTATATTATATTATTTTATAATAATTTATAATTTAACCCAAGCTATTCAATATTTTTTCTAACGAAATTTGTAGTCAAGTTTGAAATTTTAATTATAAGATTTATTTTAATTATGTATACATGTACGTACCTAATCAAAATTTAAAATATAAGTTGCGGTTTTTATTTTCTTCCTTAATTTATTCAAATTAAAAATTTTTGAAGGATACCCTCTTTAAACTCAAAGGAATACTAATAGGGCAATCAAATGAATTTAATTTACTAATAGTCAATACACGACAAATTAATTAAGAATGTAGAAACGTGGATTCAGATTGATTCACATCATTGTAAAACCTCTCTAAAGTTTTGACTTTTCTAAACTTGATTCGAAACGTGGAAGGTTTATATCAATCAATTTAAAACAAGGAATAAAGAAACTCAAGGTCAATTAACAATTTCCCATACTTAACTCTTTTAATTGAATCTAATACACGGACCTAAATCAAATACAAGTCAAAATCATTATTGGACCTTTTAAAAATGTAAGGGTTTTAACAATCTATGTATACTTTAATGGTAATATTAATTGAAATAATTTTCTAAGACCTTGGAATTAATAGAAAATCAGGAAGAGATATTTGAATTGCAAGTTTTGTTAGAACATATACATTTGTAGTTTCATTTTCGAATTTGTTTTTGTATCTTAAAGTTGCTTTAATTAAATTACTTTTCAAAGTTATTTTATTTATCAAAACTTTAACAGAAAAAAAAAAAAAACAAAAGAGAAATCAAAAAAATTTGGAACGTTTTTAAATAACATTTTTTTATTTTTTATTTTGTTGGATTTATAAAAGATGTAACAGAAAAAAAGGGATTCCAAAAGAGAAAAAAAAAATAGCCTCGAATATTTTGAATGCCCAAAGGATGATACATACATACGTAATAATGGAGGGATGTTTCAATAGAATTTCAATGCGGAAGGATATACATAATATTTTGTTATTGTTGTTAAATTTATATACAATTTCTATACGAGACAGTATTTATGATCTATAAAAGGGTAAAAAATT
Source organism: Dolichopus griseipennis (assembly GCA_963082915.1). Classification (NCBI taxonomy): domain Eukaryota; kingdom Metazoa; phylum Arthropoda; class Insecta; order Diptera; family Dolichopodidae; genus Dolichopus; species Dolichopus griseipennis. The sequence continues at coordinate 33,052,515 of OY720442.1, read as the reverse complement.
ATATACATATAGGTACTATGCAATTTATTTACTATATTATTATGTAAATATTTTTGGATGTATATGTAATACTATTTATACATGTATGTTAAAAATCGAATCGTAAATTATGTTAAAAATCGAAAATTCGAATGACAAAAGTGATTTTATTTTTTTAAAATACGATTTTGTATAAAAAATGTAAAAAATAATAAAAAATAATTTGCAAAAGTTGTTATGAACTTTAAAATGTGTTTATAATATAGTTACTTATATTCGTTTTATCTTAATTAGAATACCTTCAAAACGTTCCTTGTTCTTAAAAAAGGGTTCTGATATACTGAGTTAGAAGTTTTTCTTTCCAAGGCTGGTTTAATTTGAATAGAGCTTGCAAACTCGAGAAAAAAAAAATAGCCTCGAATATTTTGAATGCCCAAAGGATACATACATACGTAATAACACTTGTAAGCAGAAGTCCATATATAATTGTAATTAAAAACTTGTAAATCAAATATATAGCTACGAATTTTTGATTTCCAGGTCAATATTGTGAAATTTGTTATACAGGGTGTCCACAGTTTAGTGATCAATAGCCTATAGGACATAGAGAAGGTCCAGATGAACAAACAAAATATTTCCAAAAGATGCATCTACAATGTCTCTAATCATAATCTAATCATAATCTCTAGGTCCATGGAGCTCTTAACAACCTGTATTTAGGAAAACACTCTAAAGCAACGGAATTTAAAAAAAAATATAAATTGGAGAAGAATAAAGTTTATTAAAAAACCTATGGAAATGTGTTACATAATTTTATTTTAGTCATATCTTAATGTAAACCCGATCAACTTGTATCTTATATATTTTTTCATAAATTTTTTATTAAATAAGTGGATGAATTTTTATTTTGTATATGAAAGTTATAACAAGATTTAATTCAATGTATGCAGCATGATTATGAATATAGAGAGATAAACCAAATATCCAGAAAAACTTAGTAACATTTTGTCATTGACTTTGGAATTTGAACTGAAGTGAACTCGAAATTTTCCCACTCTTTTTTTTTCGAAGGAAATGCCAGGAGTAAAAAAAAAATAAAAATTATTTTAAAATTTTGTGTATTTGTTAAAAATTTTGGGAAATGCGGAAAATGTGGAAAATGCGTTAACTTATAATTTCTTTTAGTGTTTTTTTTTCGTTTGCATTTAAAACATTTTTTTTATTAAAAAAATTCTATTTATATGAAGAACAAAAAAAAGTTTGTTTATTATATTTAATTTTAATATAAATTTCATTAACATTATAAATTTATTATTTATTTTTTGTTTATTTTGAAAATTTCATGCATTTTTCTAATAACTTTTTAATGTTAGATGAATTACATTAAAAAAATTGCATATTTTTAGGCATTATTATTGTATTCGTGAAAAGTCTTTTCATATTATTTTTAAAAATTGAATTGCTAAATTTTATTGCTTTATGCTGTATAAACGCAGTTTAAACTAAATTTATAAAATAATTATATTCAAATAGTTGTTGGTCATGTAAAAAATAAAGTGATCCTGAACTTTATTTAAGGGAAATTATTTGAAAAAGCTTATAAACAAATTTTAAAACAACATTATTACTATACTTATTAATGTATGCATATAATTGATAAACAGGAAGCCCGAGTTCGACTACAAGCTTTTTTACTCTATTAAATAATTGTACAAGCAAACATAAATCATAAGAATAGACAATTTTATTATAAAATTGATTATGATAGAGCACAAAATACTCCAGAAAATGATTTAATATCACCACAATGAAGAGTGCATTGAAAATACTTTGCTCACCGGCTTCATTTCTCTGAGCGTTTCCTTTTTAAGGACTAAAATAGACTTATTCAAAACCATAATCATGTCCTCCTATTATGTCATTATAATTGACGGGCTACATACAAGGTCATTTAATGTATACCGGGCAATATAATAGGAGAAAATCTAAAATACAATATATCTACGAGTATATCGGACATAGATACGCTGAAAATTATTTTTCAGAAAAAATACGGGACACTAAAATTAAAAATTTCATTTTTAGAAATATATTCAAAAAAAGAAGTTATTTGATTTATCACATATTATTACATATCCAGTTATATTTCAAAATAAATTAAAAAACAAAACACAATATTTTATTTTTAATGACATTTTAATAAAAAATTTTTTGAAATTGAATATGAATATATTTAATTATATTATTTTTTATAATAATAAGTAATACTATATTTTTTAATAATGTTTTTAAAAAAATTTTAAATTTTTAAACAAGCAACGAACTGCATTAATTATTCTGACATAAATTAATGTCAAATTGACAAATTAATAAACTGATTAATTAGATAAACTATATTTGACATTTCATTATAAAATTTTAAATTACGTTTATATATTTGTTATTGAAAAAAATTATTTACATATATATGTTATATTTGAAAAAATTATTTACTAAAAAAAATTAAAAATCTTTTTGCATAATTTTAAGTTCGGGTTCGTGTTATTTCAAAAAATTTATGTGAATATAAAAATATGGGACAAATACGGGACAATATACTAAATACGCGACTATATACTGTCCCGTATTAAAAAAAAAAATCTGCGAGAAAGCAAACTCAAATACGGGACTGTCCCGATAAATACGGGTCGAATGGTCTACGCAGACATAGATACAATGTTAAAAAGGGACCATTTGTTGTTGGAAAACACTTTTAATGAGTACTAAGTTTTTTATACAAGTGGGTTTAACTACGTTACATGGTAACATATTGCAAGTTGGGATAAGTTGGTTTAAGTTTTTATTTAAAAAAAAACTTTAGAGACTATTTTGGTATTTTAATATTCCAAATTTTTTACAAAAACCAAATATTAATAATATTGTAAAATTTAACAATTTTAGTGATGTTTTAAATACTATGATAAATTATGAATATTATTTTCAAATTATATTATTAGTTAAAATGTAAAAACTAGGATAAATTAGTTCAAAAAATAAACTATATATGTACATTGGATTACTAACTTTAAAAAACACTAAATTATTACTGGTAAGATTTTAATAAAACGTTTCAGAATAAAGTGATAATTTCATTAAAAATCTCCCTTATATTAAATGTGTATAATTTAGTAGATAAGGTTTAATGATAATTTAATTTGATATAATCAAAATAGAAAGAGTAGTATTTCTTCATTAACAAAACATTTGAATAAAATAAAAAAAATTATGATTATAATTTATCACTTAGCACTTTAGGAATATTTTCATTTCATTAAATAATACAAAACATTTTTAAAATTGTAAATTTTCTACAAATTTTTTAATAAATTCTTCAATAGTTCTATTCAAATAGAAATTTGTATAAAAAAGTAAAATAAATTCTCTAACAAATATTTTTGAAACGTGTAGTAATTTTATTTAAAATAAAAAGTTTTTTTTTATTTAACCTTATTTTAACCTATTTAAGTGTTTTTTTTTTATTTAACAGTTTCCAATTTTTCATTGATGAAGAAAGTCTGCTTTTGACTTCTCTGATTTTTTTTTTATATAAAAACCTTTATCATCAACATTTTCAAAATCAAAAATGAGGAAGAATATAATTTAGATTGGTAGAAATAATGAAAACTCTAGGGTATTTCTTCTATAAATATTTTAATTATCTATTCGTATTTTATCTTATTTGTATAATTTCCAAATGATATTATGTTTCAAAAAACCTTATTTTAAGTATTGGGATATTAAGTTGAAATAAAATCTAAAATATAAAGAAATGGTTTTAAGAATCGATTGACTTAAAAGAATCGATTTTATTTGTTTGTACTGTATTTCATATTATTTTAAGAATTACTAATAAATAGCTTGTATAGAAATAATAATAAATTATTAATTAATAATTTTTTTGCAAATTTTAATTTAAATTGCCCTTAGGACTATTTATTTGATAGAAAAGGGAACTCGCCTATAACTATGCAATTTCATTTAAAGAACATACTGATATTTTTGTAATTGGTAGGGGCGCTTTTAAAGGTGTAAATAAAAACATAAGAAATAAATAAAAAGTAAATAAAATAACTACAAAGGGATATCAGTGCTTTATTGGATAACCTAATGATTTACATAACCCAGATATTGATATTTTTTTTTATTAAAAATTCAACATATCATTTTTTACTAACATTATACGTATTACATGCTTGCATGGCTCAGTGGTTAAAGTGCCGATCTTCCATTCGAGTGGTCGAATGCAAGTAAAAGTGTAAAAACTTTTATCTGTTTAATGACTGGATTCACCATTGGGTTCAAATTTATAATAATATACACCAATACAAAATTTAAACAAATAATTTAATTGAATAATATAACTCGCAGAAACAGAAATACCTTACAATAATTCAAAATATAAAATTATTTCAATATATAAAAAATTTAATTGTATATAATGAAAGTCTAACCCGTCTCCTCATGTAATAAGGCCAAGTATCTGGAATTGATTAGGATCAATTTCAATAATACGAATATATGTGTTCTCTGTTCCAATATGAATTAATGGTATAGATAGACTTTTTAGTTTTACAGTTGGACGGTAAGCACTTAAAAAAAGAAAAGTTGTTTAATTCATGAATTTCAATGTTCATGTATTCTTACAGGATTTACCGTTAATCTAGAATATTCCCATTTCTCGATTTCAATCTATATCCTAACTTAAAAAAAAATCTGATTTTGTTAAAACAAAATTAATCTGGCCTTCCTCCTCTTTTTTCCCAAAGAGAAGAAAACCTTCAAGAGCCACCTTGTAGGGTAAGATGCCCACAAAGCTCACCTTCCCCTATAATCAGAATAGTTTGATAAAACCCTATTATTGAAATTCAAATTGTATTATGATCGTTAAAATTCAGAACGATTCATTTCCAACTTTTTAAATATCAGTTTGACAAATTTTAAAAAACGAAATAACACAAAAAAAAAACCAGTTGTAAAAGATAAGTTTTTTAAATTCCTGGTTTTTCCTTTTTGATTTTTCTTTTTTTTTTTACCAGTCACAAATTTAATTTTACTTCTGAAATGGTGTCTCCAATTTTTTTTTTCTAGTTGTTAAACTGTTTTATCAGATTCATTTTTTTTATACCCGTATGACTATATAGGCAAAGGGTATAATAAATTTGCCATTACGTTTGTGACGCAGAGAAGGAGGGGGGGTAGATATAGACTCAAGTGTATGGATCGGATCAGAATCGAAAAACAAATCGATTTAGCTATGTATGTCCGTCCGTCCGTCCGTCCGTCTGTCCGTCCGTCCGTCTGTCCGTCCGTCCGTCCGTCCGTCCGCACGATAACTCAAAAACTAAAGGAGCTAGAATCTTGAAATTTTCGCAAATTCGTTTTTTTGCAATAGCCGTCATCGCTATTTAAATCCAGCCATTTTGGTCCATGGGTTCGGGTGGCTGCCATACAACTTCTTTTTTTATATGAGTATTTCTCTGTACCTATTACAGTTACGTGTCTGAAATTTTGGCAAAAGTAGTTTAGTTTTATGGCCAAAGTTTCTGTAAAATTTGGTTGGTCTGTTGCAGTGAGTTCGAGTAGCTGCCATACAACTTCCTGTTTTATATGAGCATTACTCTATACCTATTAATGCTGGGTGTCTGAAATTTTGCCAAAAATAGTTTAGTGTATTGGCCAAAGTTACTGCAAAATTTGGTTGGTCTACTGCAAAAGGTTCGAGGAGCTGCCATACAACTTCTTATTTTATAATATGAGCATTACTCTATACCTATTGAAGTTAGGTGTCTGAAATTTTGCCAAAAATAGTTTAGTGTAATGGCCAAAGTTACTGCAAAATTTGCTTGGTCTACTGCATTTCTTCTATATGAGAAGAATTCTTCTTCTTCGAATCCTTCTTTTATATGAGCATTACACTACACCTAATAAAGCTTTATGTTTGAAATTTTGTCAAAAGTAATTAATGTTTATAAATGATATAATGTTTATAAAACGGTCATACGGGTATCCCAGAGTTGACACAGTCTACTCTACCACACTCTTCCTCGTTTTAAAATAAAATCAGTTTTACTTATTTAAACAATAAAAAAGAAAAAAATCCCAAAAATGGATAGAGGGTGCAACATAACGGAAGAACGAAATTAAATTAGTGGTAAAATTTTGTATAGTTTTTCTTTTATTTTTTACCAAAGAAAATTTTGTGCATAGTGAAATTACTGAACATCATGTTGTATATTTTATAAATTTATTAAAACACCATACTAACAAACAATCAGACATTGGAAACAAGGCACGTCAAGGCATTGGAAACAATAACAAGTGAATGAAAGTAAAGAAAAGTTATCGTTTTTTTTCTGTTAGTTACAGTTTTTTTTTGGCAGGGTGGTTTTGTCTTTTAATTATTAATGTAACTGTAGGCTATGATTTTATTTTAAAGAGTAGTCATAATTATTATAATAATTTCTTAAATTTTTTTTTGTGTATTGTAAGAGTAAGATAACGTTTGCACTGGAATTATATGGTTGATACAAGCTATTAGTATGTATGTATCAGAAAACATAAACTTCAAACCTTATATGAAATGATTTGTTTTAATAACTCACAGATGAAGTTTTTAAAATTTCATTTAAGTACATGATTATTGGAAAGACGTAATACTCCTTACACATATTTCTAACATATAAAGCTTATTATTCTTTTAGTTTTTGATTTTCTTAAAGTCTGTATCCAATTCATTTGTGAAAGCGATGTTATTCTGATTTGAGCTTCAAACAAGGTCGTCAGATAGTATTTAAAAGTTTATTAACACTTAATATTGATTTAGAGTACTGTTCAATAGATTGCACATCATAATGTCACCTTAAATATTAGTTGAGCTAATTTGTTGAGAATCATGCTCACCAGAAGATATTAGCAGTTTTTGCGTTAAATCCCACGTTTCTTCCTTGGAAATATCGCCCTGTCCAATTCTTTTAAGATCTCGTGATACGTAAATATCAGAAAACTTTGGTTATGTAAGAGTGTAAGACCCAATGTATTAAAATTAAACAATTATGGAGACTTACAAAAAGTGACGTCACTGTGACGAATTTGAGAAAATTTTTAATAATGATACGTATGAAGTTTAGAACCAGTTTGAACCCTAACTAGTGAAATGTAACTCAGTGAGTTAACTGAATACTGAATACTGTTAACTGATAATGTTTTAGCGCGGGATTTTGAAATATTTGAATGAATGTTCATCGGTGACACACCATAGTGAAAATTTTAAAGATGATAATCAAAGGTTAGGTAAAACGACATACCTCTTCTGATAGTGTGAAATTTTACTAAAAGAAAAAAGGGTATTAGTCAATTCCAAGTCATCAGTTTTCATCGGTATACCTAAAAGTAAGTCAAAATAACCATACCTTAAATCGCTTTGCTTAACTGTTTTGTTTTCATTTTAAAATTTTGGGGTATTTTTCTTATTAAACAAAATTAAAAGAAAATTTTTTTTTTAGAAGCAAGTTAAAATTTTAATTTTTGTTTTCTTTTTTAATTTTTTTTTTTTACTTTTCCAACAAAAAACAATTTTGTGTAATTGTAGAACAGCCGAATTTAATTAATTACATGATCTTAAACAATAAAATATAAAAGAAAAAACCAGCAAGAAAATTACAAAATTTGAAAAAAGACTAAGCGAAGGATGGGACGGAGGAAATAATGTTTAAAAATCCAAAAATTTATAATTAATAAAATTCTTTTCTGTTTGTTTTTGTTTAAGAAAAGTTTGTTTAAAGTCTTGATAAATATTTCTTAAGATAAAAATTTTAATATAATCTTTGCAGATGAACTTGATCTTTTTTCACATGAAAAGGTTTTTTTTAATCAACCCTGTTTTCTTTTGGAATCCAGTAGTCGGATAATAATATTTGAAAAAAGTAAACTCACCACTTTTATAGTAGAATTGAGTTTCTATTACAAAATTGAGCACAAGGTTTTTCAAATCATAACAGATCCACTTTTGGTTCCCAAGATACGGGGGCGTTTTTAAAAAAAAGGACCAAATTGATTTGGAAAAAGATCAATTTCATTGGAAAATTTGGGATTTATTTCACTTAAAAAAGTTCTAATTGATTTTAGATTAGACAAATTTCATTTGAAAAAGGGCCAAATTTATGTGAAAAGAGTATATAAACCAAAGAATATAGAATAAAGTTGAATATAATAGAAAGAAGTTTAAATTTGAAGAAAATACTTTTATAAATTTATTTTATTACTTTTAATTGAAATTATGTATGAAATTATATAATTGAATTTGAATGGAAGTTATTTAAGGGACAGAACGCTAACTTACTACTTATAAATTAAAAAATGTACAACAAATACATAGTTAAATCTTACAGTGGTTTTGTTTTTAAAGTTTTGATTATCAAATGTTTGAAAAAAAATTGAAAATTGCCAGAGTAATTGTATGAGACTCAAGATTGCAGGTCCTTCGTTAGAATGGCTCTTTAAAACTAATGCGAAGTTTAATTTCGAAATCTTAAGATTAAGAAAGGAATCTATTTTGGAATAGAATTAGGAATTATGGATTATTTAGTATAAAAGGGGATATTATTTCTCTTGTCCATATATAAGTTTCTAACATATTCAAATACACGAAATGGTACATGGTTCCATAATTACGATATGCTCGATTGTCTTAACAATTTTATAGAGTAAAAAAAACATCTGCACTACACAATAATTTAGCATTTCGTAAAAGCTATTTTCACACTTAATCAAAATATTTCAATTAGAGAAGATTAAACCAAAAAATTAGCGAATTCACCAATTTCAGCCTATTGATTTTGAACACGGTGCGCCGTGAATCTGATCTTAGATACTCCGCCAAATAATTGCTATATTGGTTCTATTGAAAATCTAAGACGTTTCTATATGTTATAAGAATTAGTACTATCTCATGTTTAAAGTGTATGTGGAATTCAATAAGACCAATTCTAATAACACAAATATAATATGACCCCCTGTTCCAATATTAACCTTATGGACAGGCTTATTAGTCTAACAGTTGAACAGTTAGCAGTTAAAAAAAAAAAAAAAAAAAAATTATATTCTAAAATACATATGTAAAGTAAAAATAATATACATGCATATGATTACAAATCAAATCATAAAAATAAAGAAATGGACCATATGATTGAAATTCTGCTTGATTGGAGTAAATGTGTACTATGGTAGCCTAAAAACCTATTAAAAATTATTTAAATTATTGAATGAAATCTATATATATAGCTGATATTAATATTCCCAAATTCTAAAGAACTGTGAATGAATATATATTTTGTATTATTCTTAAAAAAACAAATTGTTCTTATTATTTAATATATTCTCGTTCCATTGGAAATTGTTTTTAAATAAAAAAAAAAGTTGTTTTTTTAGTTTTTAAAAAAATAAAAATTGTAAATAAAATTTTATTTTTAAGTAAATATATACATTTCATTTCTATATTGAATCCTTTTTATGCTCTAATTTATATTTCTAATTGAAAGGATTAAAAAAAAATAAAACAATTTTCGAATCGTCCTTTTTTTATTATTTTACTTTAAATGTATTTAAAGTCTCATTAATTCACAAACAAATTTTTTTAATATTTTTGGAATTAAATTGGAAAATAAAAGGTTTCAACAAAAATGTAGGAAATATTTTATTTTATATTTCATTTTGGTTTTTTCTATTTTTAACTTTTAAAATAAATCTTTTGTTAGATATTAATATTTTGTACATAGGTTCCATCTAAGTTTTTTGATTAAATTGGAATTTATAAGTATTCTGGAAGACGGAACTGACTGATTTCTAACAAACTAAGCAATCCCTCCCAATTACAATACAGAATACAATACAATACAATTTAATATACTCATATTCTGGAAGAAGTCTATTATAACGATTTTTAAACTATGTGATATAATTATATTTATTACAAAAATTTTTAAACTAAAAATACTTTTAAAATTACAGGGGGCTGCCTTCACCCAGTCACGCTGAGAAAATGTTTGAAATATTGACTATAAAATCAACTTATAATTATAAAAGTTTTTGGGATTTTTGATCGTTTGAGGTTACTTCTTTTTTGATCTTGGCATTGTTATGTCTATTTGTAGAAATAATGGTGTTGCCAGAGAATTAATTCATTAAATTTATTTCTTGATTTTTCGACAAATAACTTTACAAAGAGCAAACACTCGATTACAAAATTATACGTACAGGGCAATCTAGTAACAATATATATGCGATATACATATACTAGAAGTAGAGTAAAATTCTGACTTTCAAAATAACTGTAAAACTCCAATAAACTATTTTTTTTCTCCTGCAATAATTTAAAAAGATTGAGCTACGTTTAAAACAGTGCTGCAAATATAACTGAAACCTTTATTTGGAATCTATTCATATCAAATACTAGCTCATATCAAATTTTTCGAATATCCAATAAATATTGAGTCGTGTACGTATCTGTAAATTGATTAATCTGGTAGAACTTAATAGTCTATCTACAATGAACGCTCTCATTCCGTTCTCTACACGTAGCTATCTGTCAAACTGAGTTAAATGTATTGAATTATATGAAAGTGTCTTCAATAGACGCAGCCATGTCGCAGCCATTACGCAGTCATTATATAAGTTGTTTAACTTTTAACTCTTTCGCTTTCTCTTCGTATTCTAATGTCAAATAATTGAACTTTGAATTATTAGAGTAAAAAATTAGTAAAATTATTAATTTTTTTTCTATCTTGGGTTAAATAATATTAAACCATTATTCAAAATAGCTATAAAGTAAACTTTAAACTATTGAATATTTTTTAATTCATGAATTTTGTAAACAAAACAATGTCAAAAAACGCTGTCATGTACATTTTGTGGCCACTCCTTTGTTGACTACGTACTGAGAGCGAAACGAGAGCGTCACTGTAGTTTTAATACTTAATTTTAATAAAAGTTTACCAACTTTTGAAGTGATATATGTAATGTCTTCAGAGCCTGCTGCCTTTGTTGCCTTCCTCTGTACAATTTTTCTTAAACCTAAATATAGAAAATAATAATTCTATAGATTTACTCTGAAATTAATGAAATAAATTGAAAAAATTCGAAACCTTAGCTTAAAAGGTTCTAAAAGTATAGATTGAATGGTGTCTAAGTATTGTTCTAAGCTTTTGTATCAATATAAATGTTAACAAATATGTATATGTATATATATATATATATATATTTAAATAATAAATGTAAAGATAAATATTAAATACTAAAACAATAAAAAGTAAAAACAAAATGGTGATAAAAGACAACAAAATGAAAAAAAAGGGATTCAGGTCATAGCAGGATTTCCAGGGAATATTTTATTGAAAAAAAAAATGAGCTAAAAATGATGAAATTGATAGAATGAATTGCTTTTAATAAGCGGGGGGGATGGTTAAAAAAAAGGGAAATTGGTTAGGGACTCTGCTTTTATTTTTATATAATTTATATATACATATATATATATATATATATATATATATTATTTTTAATTAGTTGGAATAAAATTATGAAACGTGGGAATTTTTATTTTTTTAAATTGTTTCAGTTTTAATTTTTTGTATCAGTCCTTTGAGTTTTTTTGTGTTTGATGTTTAAATTTAGCTCATAAATATTGAGTGCATTATATAATCTTTTATAATCAATTGGTATAAATATGAGAACAAATAAATTCTCATTTTACAACATGAGACTTTTTTTTTAATTTTTTTTTAATTGTTAAACGTATATAGGTTATATAATAATTAATAATTTTTTAATTATAATAATAATAATAAATTTTTTGAAAAATTTGCAAAATTGAAAAAAAAAAGATATTTAGAACAAATGAGTTGTATAAAATTTTATATATATGTGTATTGGTTTAATTTTGTAATATAATTACAAAAACAAATAATTATACGATATATGAAATAGTAGAATGAACTTGATTTGATATATTCATTCCGGAAATTGCCAATATATTATAAAAAGGAAATTCTATTATTTTATATATATATATATATAAAATATATGTATATATAAAATTAATAGAATTCTAAGAAATGAAATAGAGCGGAAAACACTATTAATCATTAAAAATCTATTATAAAATTTTTAATTTATTCAAATATTTATAATTTATTTATATACAATTACCTATAATGTAAAGTTAATGAACTTTTACTGATTTATTTATATTACCTTTTAAAAATTTTTATTACATAATAATTTGTAGTAATTTGCTTTAATTTAGTCAGAAACACCTTATCGGAAGGATTTGTAATAAAATTAATCTTTTGAAAGGATATTTTGGTGAGAGAGTCCTTAACTCTTTTTGGACATTTGGAATTTTTTGATAAAGCTGTCAAGTTCATGACTTGACATGAATGTGCATTTTAAATATTAAGTCTTAAGTTCTTATACTTTTATGTTTTTATGACAACTTTTTTTTAATCTTCTCATCTTTTTGTCAGTTCTCTTTAACGGAGGCTGGATCTTACGTTAACTTTGAAAATCTTAAGAAAAATTTTAAGTTCTTATACTTTTAATGTTTTTTTATGACAATTGCACTTTTGTTTAATCTTCATAACTTGTTCTAAGATGCCAGTTATCTAAATGGAGGCTGGGCCCTACGTTGATTTTGAAGATCTTATTAAAAGGAACTAATAATCAGAAATTCGTAGAAACTTTCGTTCATGTTCAAATATTTTTCATTCATGAAATTCAACTTTTCCCGAGTGAGATCTTTTATCTCTTCTGACTTTAATTAAGCATAATAAAATCATTTTGAAGTAAATGACATTTTTGTGGGTGCTTCATTAGTTGTGCAAAATAATTTAAATTATCTCTTTTTGATTCAAAAATAAAATCTTCATGGGCTATCCTATTGTCTTCGGAATTTCCATATTTCTTATTTTCTTAAACCAATAATTTTTATAACTCACATTTGAAAGGTTGCCATTTTATTTTGAGATTTTTTTTGGCAGCACTGAGGAACACTAACAAATTAATCTAATAGGGAAAGAAAGAAAAGAAAGCGGAAAAGGGTTTAAAAACATATAAGTATTAGAATTTAAAGGAACTTTTAAATGTTCATTAGTGGAAATAATTTTAAGAACTATGACCTAAAAGACAAAATTGGGGTTAAATTTATCTTCTTAACATGTTATACCCGTACGAACATAGGTTTAAGGTATACTAAATTTGCCGTTATTTTTGTTAACTAGTAAAGGAGAGGGAGTAGATAAAGATTCAAGTATGGATCGGATCAAAGTAGCTATATCAAAGAGTAAATGGATTTAGCTACGTGTGTTTCTTCTTCTATCTGTACGATACCTGAAAAAATTAAAGATACAAAACCGTTTTTTCTTTTGAAGTTCAACGCGTTAGTTGAAAGTACTAGAGTAGATGCTATACATCTTCTTTTCGAATATGACCAAAAGGAGTTAAGTTTAATGACAAACGTCTGCACAAAATGTAGTTGGTCTAGACCCTAGAGAGCACGTGGTTCGAATAGAAGCTATGCAACTTATATATTCGGTTATTCATAACTCGTGTGATTATCCTAGAGTTGACACAGTCTACTCTTCTCTTTACCTCGGTTTTTTCAATTTAGTTGAGCAGTTTGGTTTTTTAAACTCTTAGAGTGGTCTAATATTGTGAATTTCATGAGTCTATTAATTTTTTAAGTCTATTTAAATAATATGAACAAGCGTGTATCTAATAATTATAACGTGAGGTAAATGATCGCGAAATGTTTACTAAATACAGATTTAAGAATATTCCATCTTTTTTACCTTACATTCATAATTTTTAAAATAACCTTAAAATATAACTTGTATTAATATAAAAATTTACCTACTTGAAAAATACTTTGATAAAAGTATCTGATACTTACGATTTTCAAAGAATTGTTTTTATTTATAAGTAATTAAATTAAATTTAAAATGCATGCTTTTAAAACAAACCTACATTCAATATAAAATACAATAAGCAATAAGAATAACATAATTTAGTATTGTTGCATAAATTTAATAATATTGCATAGTTATATGAAAAAAAATAAATTTTAAGAAGATTGAACTTCACTGAACTAAAGACTAAAAAAATAATGTGATTATTTTGATATTAATAGAAATAACCTTCGAAATAATTTAAAAGATATTTTGTCTCTGATATTAGTATTATGTATATATTAAACGAATATAAATATTATTACATTCCTTATGTATCTATGCATATATAGTAATTATATAACTATGAATATTTAAATTTCGAATATTATTTTGTATATGAATACCACTGACATTTTTATTATCATTAGTGATTACTGATTATTAATGAGAATCAAATATGAAATAAAAGTTTTAATAATTTATAATAATAACTGTTTTTTTTTTTAAAAAAGTTGCACAATCAAATTAATTAAATAGAAAAATTTCAATACGAAAATATGTTTTAATATTTTTTTAAATATTTTGTATAAAAAATTAAGAAAAGAATAAATTTATATTATTAATAACGGAAAATTTTTTGTATATATTTATTTTTATTGATTTATTAAATTGCAAAATAACATGCAAAATTTACATTAAGATGTGTGTTATATTATTCAATGGTATTTAACTTTTTGAAAATTATGTTTTGGTATTTAATGATATATGATAAAGTTATACTATACAGTTAATATAGCTAGGTATCTATAATTTATACATATACACAAAAAATTTTCAATTCGCAATTCAGGGCTGCCAGAGTTTTTCTTTTTTTACAAAATTAAGATTTTTTTTTAAAAATAATGTCTAAAAGTCGCAAAAAATTAAAATGTTGAGACTTAAGAAATATTTTGAAAATTGGAACGTGGTTGGAAAGCGGCGACATTGTATTGTACTTTTTATTCATATTATGCATTTACTATCAATATTCACCTATTGATGAACGAACCGACACTCCACAATTAATTAGTCCTACACCATATTTATATTTTGCGGTTAAAGCGTATTAAGTATGTAATTTGAAATTTTCTTAAATCATATATAAAGGGTGTTCCTAAATAGGTACACTGCTATATACCATTGCATAGGTACTTATGTGTCGGCACATTTTTGGTATTGAGGCCCAGCTGGGCTAATATTGGGGCTTAAATGAAATTTCAATTCAAAATTTTCATAATTTTACTCTTAACTCTGTTTCTAGACTACTGTATTCGAAAGCTTAAGAAATTCTCTTTTAAATAAGCACTTACTCAATTTTCTATCTTTTACAATTTGCTTGCAAAACTGCAAGGAAATGTTGAAATATCAACAAATTTTTTTTTTGAAAAAACCACATTTACGCAATGATGTTATATGAAAAAGTTTCAAAATTTTATAACAAAAAAGGTGCCTACTCATAAGTACCTATGCAGTGGTATAGAGCAGTGCACCTAATTAGGAAACACCCTGTATATATAAACGACCCCAAGTTTGTAAAGCAAGTACTTGACCATAATGTTGGATTTTGGGAATATTCGGGTTTTATAGTCGGTTTATTTTATTTTTTGAAATTAACTATGTACCTATATAAAACTATTGGAACTTCTATTTTCACACTACAATAAAATCCCCATTGGAAGTTTGACATGGTACCAACTTATATTATGATATATATGTATCATTGCGATAAAAACTTTTATAACTTACAAAATAAATTATTATATTTAGATGTTATCTGACTGGGAATTCGAACTCATCTTTTAATCTTTTGAATTGAACACGATCTAAGACTCTGCAGACTTTTTAGACTCCGTAGGCGCAACAACAATATCGGTTAAAAAATCTAATAAACTTGTAATTTATAAAAATTCCTTAAATAATGAATTCTATTCAGCTCCTATAAATATGCAATAGTTTTTATGAGAAGTGTAATCATAATTTTCAGAGATCTCGGTAGCCCCCTGGGTCAAGTATCTGGTGTTTTAATCGAGAAAGTGCGGGAGTTCAATTCCCGTTCAGACTATAAGTTTTTTTTTTAAGGAAATTAACTGAAAACATATTACTCAATCTGGCAACCCTGGTTATTATCTTTTTAATTTATATCTAAATTGTTTATTACATAAAATGTATACCTGGTATATACCTACATTAATATTAACATTATGTAAGTAGATAAGATTGATCTGATTTGCATCTATCAACACAAATTTTAACTTTGTTATATTTACAAAATGTGAAATTTACATTTAACAAAAATAATTTTACAGTTCAGTGAATATTTTTAGATGGTTATTTAATGTACCTTTATATTCAATATGATATGAATGATTACTGTATTATATACAAGTTTATATATAGTATAAATAAAATATGTAAAATTACAGTAAACGTAAATTGTAAAAAACTTGTATTATGTATTTCATATTTTAATCCTTATTTCATATTTTAAAAAAATAATATATTAATGTAATCAAAACCTTCAATGGTTGCTTTTGTTATAGATTTAATTCTGCAATTATTTTCTTTTAAAAGTTATGGGTTTTTAGCTGGGCTTGATTTTTACGGTTGGAGTGGTTGAAAGAAATATAGTAATAATTTGCAATATCAACTTAACTACCATCTTCACAACCCAAAGCTTAATTAAATATATGTATATATACATATATATTTGCCAGATCGCAAATCATTTATATACAAACAGACCAAAACCACCATGATATTTTTAAATGTTCTTTGTCCTTAAAGCTGGCAACACTATTTCTTCAAGATATACGCGGGTACAACAAATGCTTCAGAAGAGCCAAAGTTTTGTCTGTATTATTTTGTTACTTATTTTATTCTGCAATTTTAAATTAATATTTAATATTTATTCTACTGTAAATTAACGCAATCACTATTAACAAAATACCTATAACAGGGAAATGTGATTTCAATCTTCATAAAATACAAGTGAATAGATATTTATTTTAAGTGCCTCCAAAAATAAAGTTAATTATACAAATACATATATATTATTTAAATAATTATATGTATATATGCAGTCTTGCAGTAGAATGCATTTAATATACAAAAATAAAGATTCATACTACATTCTAAAATACAGACTCTTGTATTTATCCTAAAATTAATTTTGTTCTATCACAGTTTTAGTTAAAAAATAAAGAATTTACAAAATTTTGTAGATTTGTTCTACATTGCTGAAAATGAATTATTTAAATAATATTTAGTTTACAGTTACTATTACTATTATTTATTAAAATGCTAATTATAAAAAATAGTTTAAGAAACCATATAGAGAATACAAACTATTTAACTAAAGTAATTAAACATCAATTTGAAGTGTTAAACTGGCAAGTTGGTCTGGTACATTTACCATAGGTAAAATTCCCTACAATATACCGCATCAATATATATATATATGTCTTAATTTAACATCTTAACATTATTAATTGTTATGTCATCAATTTGAACCCAAAGATGAACGCCAGCTGAATTTAGTTGGAAACCTGATTAAAATCTTTTCTTTTCTCCTTGGGTACGTACCTATAGGAACATAGATTAAGGTTCGACTTTTGAACATTTATTTGACAATTTCTTAAAATAAAAATCTACAAAATAATTAATTTCCACAACCTGGCTAATTTCGAGTTCTAGGAACAGCCGGCAATTTGCAATCATAAATAAATGCCTTAGAATCATACGTAGAATATTTCAGCTTAGAACAATCACGAATATGTAGATTTATGGAACTTAACTGGAGAGCAAATAGTAGTTATGGAATACGGAAATTTCCAGAAGACGTTTTTAGCCAAGTAGCACCTGTCGCAGAACCAAAATAATGGAGTTGAACTCAATAACTTCTGTAATAAAGTGCATATATGCAGATAGCGCATATATGCAGTATTTCAAATTTAAAATCTTGTTACTTAGCTATAATTGAATAATTAATGGTCGTGAAAATGCTTAGTGAAAATAAAGATTCATGAAACTAAGTTATTAATAAGTCCCTCTATGAGATGCCCACTTTATGCAAGTGAAAATTAACTACAAAATTTTTAAATGTCATTGTAAAATACAATGGTTTCCAAAGTTTCATGATGTCTTTGTTAGTAAAAGAACAACTAAATTGATTTTAAAATATGAAACTGGGATACAATATAATCAATATGAAAATAAAAATTAGACACCATTTTTCAAAAAAAAATGTCAATAAAAATGAATTCCACTTAATAAAATTTAATTTTTTTTAAATTTAATTTTCATTTAAAAGCTGACCTGAACTGAAATATAACAATTGTTCATAAAATAAGTACATATACATAGATATTACATAAGTAGATATGTATAATAGTTTCTGTATGGTAAAATTGTTTAAAAAATTTATATGTATAGATAAAAGACCAAAATTACCATATACAATATATATATATACTGAATATATTATTTCCACAATACATAAGTGAGAAAAAATAAAAAAAAAAAAAAGGTTATAATGGTAATATTTGGTTTAACTTTTCAGGGTTTTTGGTGCAATTTATATTTTCCGCAATTAATGTCGGACGTATATTTAATTTTGTTAAAATTTAAATGTTTGAATAAGAGATGGTATCTACATTTTTTTTTTTAATTTAATTTTTACCTTGTAATTTTAACGTATATTCATCTATACAACTACTTTAAATAGAAGAATATACAGAAATTGATTATATGATTTTAAAAGAATTTCAATTTTTGATATTAACATTGTTAAATACTAATTTAAGATTAACTTTAAATATTATCAAAAATTTAATATACTTCTCGTAATGGCTTGGCTTAAGGCAGGTAATGGTTTAAAATTTTAAGTTAAGTTAATTTGAATATTATTATTATTTATTAGTACTTTCTTTTGATTTTATAAAAATATACATTTGTTTCCTAAAATGTACAGGGTGTACGGAACTCAAAGGTTATCAAAAGAAGTGGAAACCTTTAGAAATAGACTACTCCTTTTGAAAATTTTTTTAATCGTTGTGAACTTCTCTATTATCTGGTCTCTCTTCGTGACATTTGAGTTTCAGACACCCTATATCTGATTTTTTGAACTGCACGTGACTAAATTTTATTGCATAAACCGAGCGGTGCTCAGGACATTGAAGTAAGACATGCATCGTTTATATGATGAATTGCTATTTTTTGTACATTATTGACGTATACCCAAACACTGATTTTGAAGTTTCAGTCTAAATATTTATCTAATTTTCTTTTTTTTTTGGATTAGCTGAGGAAAAGTAGGTTTTACCGTTACACCCGATGCTCAAACATTAAGCTGTATCTTGGGTATTCTGAAAAATTTTATTTAATTAGGTCGAGTTTTAGTTCAACCCAATGCCCAGAGTATTGTAAGGCTACTCTGCTGAATACCATAATTGGGAGTAGAGGATTTTATTTTTCGTGAGAGCAGAGGTGCAATGGATGCACGGCTCATATTCATTTTTCTAGTCCAAGATAGAGTTGTTTTGGTCCTTGTTCATTGGATTATGCCGTTTTCTACTCCAATGTTTATAACATACTAGGTTTCAGTAGAGATAAATGCACAATGATGAACAGTACAGTTATTTTTCCAATTAATTGAAAAAGTGTTATATTGACTTAGACTTAACTAAGTAATTGGCCAATCGTTGGTGAATAAAATTTTTACAGTATAGGTAATCCTATATATGTTCAAATAATTAAAAACATTGTAAACTTATTGGGTTTGAAAATAATTAAAACTAATTTTTTATGTACACAATTTACACCATCACCATTTAATTTTTTTTTCCAAAGTTAAAATAATAGCAATTTTGTTTATAACAATTATAACAGTTTTGAATTATTACATAAATAATATAAAAAATATTTTAGAAAATATGTAGTTTAATGTTCATAGATGAGGTAATAAATTGTATTTATAATTGTAATAATTACCCAACATATTGATTTTAGTTATTGGAACGTGGTTAAAATTTATAATAAAATAGTTTTATACTCATTTTGTATAATTATTTAATTTTTAAAAAATATATAAAAATTTCCAAATTAAAATTAATTTTTAACAAATAGATAGTAATCGAATTGTTCGTTAATGGTATTACAGCCAAAATATTGTTCATAGTTAAATATTCGACATGTTTTTTTATTCTCATACGAACGTTATTTAAATGGTATACTAAATATGAAATTTCGTTTGTGACACTGTTAAGGTGATGAAATAGATCTAATCAGGATGAGAGGCAATTTAGCTATATATGTGTTCATTCAACTGACGCTATAAAGATGATGAGATAAAACTAATCAGGATCGAAGTGTAAGGCGATTTAGCTAAGAGTATATTCAGTTATCTGATGGCCCGTCTGTTCGCAAGATAACTCAAAACCTTCAAAAATATTGCATATAAAAGATATTGTGTGCAAAACCCAAATTTGCTATTGAAATTGTTATGAACAAGTTATAATAGAGTTGAAAGATTAGAGTAGCTCACGTGCTAGTTAATAAAGCAGGGCGTCTGAAATTATCAAAAGAGGTTCTATTTTATTTCAAATATCTGCGCAAAATTTGGGTCATCTAGCGTAAGCGATTAAAGTACAGTTGCTATATAATTCTTAAATATTTAAACAATTATTCTAAAATTTTAAATAGTAATAAAATAAAATAGCTTTCCCTAAATTTGGTGATATTTTATTTATTGTAACTGTGCCTACCTTGAAGGTAGCCTAAAGTTAACAATATATACTTTACTTTCTTCCTATAGTTTTAGTTGTATCTAAAGTTGTAATGAGTACTTTTAAATTGCTTTATTTTTTCCTATTATTATTATTATTTTTTAACATATATATAAATTTGAAACAATTTGAAAATAGGTCATCTGAATAATAGTAACAATGTTATTTTTATATAATACAAATTTGTACATACATAATCTCATATATATATGTATTAGATAATAAATATTGTACGTAATTGTAAATAGCAACCAAATAATATTATTTTAACTTTTACTATATATCTACATAATGATAATAATGAATGTTATTTTTCATTTAATTTTAAATGGCAATTTAATGGTAAGTTAGGTTTTCTTAAGACCAATAATTAACTGTTATTTGAAATTACGTCAGAAAAGTTATAATAATTGGTTGGAATCAAAAGTAATTTAGTATCAAAAATCGACAAATAAATTATTTTAATTATTGTAGCCTAAAAGTATGCAATTTTGTGGAAATATTGGGGTTTTTCTATAATCAATGTTGAACCATTTTTTTTCTTTAAATATAATAATTAATTTGTTAATAATTATAATAAGATGTTAATAATATTATGATTTGAGTATTCTAAAGGTTTTTAAAAGGCGAAATACCTTATAAAATACGATTGTAACTTTGGTATTTGAGATCTGATTTTTTAAAATCGAGTCCTTGCTAAAAATTCAGATTTTCTTAATAAATCCGTTTTTTTTAATTATATATCAATTTCAAAATTTAAATTATTATATATTATTTACTATATAGAGTATATATATGTATTATTCATTTTTTAAAATATTATATTATATAATATCTATATGTATAAAAATGAAAGTTTGTTTATTTGTTTGCTTGTTTGTTTGTTTGTTTGTTCGTTCTTTGTATGTAGTGAATAAACTCCTAAACTGCTCAGCCGATATATAGAGGTTCTTGGGTACGGAAAGAAATCCTGGACTAAAAATTTTGCTCTAACAGACCGCCAAGTTGCCCGCTGTGGTGCAATTATTTAAACTTTTTTGTTCTAAAATTAAAACGGTTTAACCGATTGACTTCAAATTTTGTATATGCTCCTTGAGAACCTTTGTTGAGACTAATAACGGACATGAAATTTGTTAACCCATGTTGGTCCGACAGTTGATCCGACAGAAGAATTTTGGAAGCAAATTTTGTACAATTTTGCGAAGTACTGGTTTGGCTAAAAAGAAAACGGCACAACAAATTTTTACAGATATTTTCTTACTTTATTCTAAATTAGAAAGAGTTTGATCGATTGAGTTTAAATTTTGTATACGTGAAGATCCGGATCATTAATTGTCCTATACGTGGTGGTCTTTGACGGTGGAGTTGAGAATGGTGGGTTTCTGGCAAATAATGTCAAGTGAATTGATATTCCCGCGTATTATTAATAATTATGAATAATATGAAGTGAAAATTGATAAAAAATTGCTAGAATAATCCTAGAAAAATCATTTTAAAAAAATTGCTTAATATTGATTCGAAATTATTACATTTTGAAATTAACATTTATCCCATATGTAATTTTTGTGTTCACTTTTTTAAATAACATCAACTTAAATTTAACCTCCATTGAGAAGCGCAGCAACGCGCATCGGGTATTAGCTAGTATATTATATAATTGTATAATTTAAAAAACTGAATAATCGAGTTTTATAAATTTGATAATGCCATGTGTCTCCGGAACTATTTATAAATTAACCTAGGAATTTTTTTAAAGAAGGGATCCAAGAAATGGTACTTGTATATACATGTATAGAAAATATGTCTGGTATTTTAATATTGAATATACAAACTCTAATTCCCAGTTGAGACTATAAGACTATATTTAGAAAAACCAGATTTTTCAGATTTGAACAGATTTTAATACATAGTAAATAAAATTCTTCAGATAACATAATTAATAATATTTTATATAAAATTTAAATATTGTTATGTAATTTCTTTTAGTTTTCCTTTTGAAGTCTTAAACATTGAATATATTTTTACAATATTTATGCATTTTTTTTCCAGGCTGTCTCTTTCAGTTTTCTTTACTTTTTAGTTTAAATTTAATTTAAACTGTCAATACAATTATCTGATTTGTACATTTTATTCTTAGTTTTCCATTCTCTTACCTATTTTCATTTGCTTTCTCAATTTATTTATGTAGATGTGTATCATAATATTTATTATATTGCGAAAAAAAAAAAATAAAAATATTCAGGAATTCATTTGCATTTTATTTTCTTTTAAATTTTTTTTCCGCCATGATGAAAAAAAAAAAAAACAAATTGTAAAAGACGTAGCATCTATATAAGAGATTTGAACAAAATAAGTAAAGCTTTTCACAGTTACATTTTATTTTTATTTTCTTTTATATTTTTCGTAAGCATCTTTAGGGATTATTCTGTAAAAATAGTTTAATATATATGCATGTATTAGCAGAGAATCGTCAAACTGTTAATAAACAGTTGTTTATTAGTTCCAACATCATTTCGTAACATGCAATTTTCAACTCAGCTTAATTGATAAAATTTATTCGATTCTGCAGATGCTATGATCTGCAGTTCTTGATGAATTTTGGGTTGGGTACAAAATCTCTCGTTTCAAAATCTCGCGTTTCAAAATCTCGTGTTTCCCTCTTAATTTAGAATCTCACACATCAGTATATGTAAATATTCTGCAAAAAGCGTATTAAAACCCTGAGACTAACTATAAAATCGCTTCTAATTATATTTCCTACAAAATTATAAAAAGTGCGAAAGTTTGCAATACGAAATTTTGAAACACGAGATTTTGACAGGCGAGATTTATAAAAGCACGAGATTTTGACAGGCGAGATTTATAAAAGCACGAGATTTTGATACAGAAAATTTTGATTCGCGAGATTTTGATGCGCTCCTATTAATC
Source organism: Dolichopus griseipennis (assembly GCA_963082915.1). Lineage (NCBI taxonomy): Eukaryota > Metazoa > Arthropoda > Insecta > Diptera > Dolichopodidae > Dolichopus > Dolichopus griseipennis. The sequence goes on along the minus strand of OY720442.1, from coordinate 33,028,811 downwards.
CTTTGTACTTAAAAAATGATTTAGAATAATCGATGGTTCAGTTATTTGATTATTGGGGATTTTGTGTTGGAAAAATGTGAAAGAAATAAGTTTAGACTAAAAGTAAAATAAAATTATTTATTGTATTTTTCGAAAGAAGTTAGAAAACACTCTTGATTGTCGATGAAAGTTAGTTTAGTATCGAGTTCGTATAAAATTATGCTACGATTGTGCAATGATTCAAAAAAACATTAAGAATTTCCTGACTTTGCACATAAGATCCGTAAGACAAATTCCTTCCTTGAAATTTGTAATTTTTTTCAAGTAAATTTTAAGTGGACAATAAAATAAAATTAAAAGAGATTCAAAGAATCAAAATTCCTAAGAAAGAAGGCGTTGTTGAAAAAATGATTATGAGGAACTAATATTGTAAGAAACAACCGTATAGAGGTGTTTATATACTTTAGATTTCAATATAATCATTTTTGGTTAAGAAACTTAATGGAATCTGCTAAAATTAGTTTTCAATCGTCTTATGAAATTTCTTCAATAGTTAAAAGGGTGCAGAAATTTTAGTAAAATTCTTATTAATCAGCTTTGAATATACTTTAAAACTTTTAAGACTTAAATACTAGACTTTGTAAGAAAATAAAACAAATTTATTTGGTTGTCGAATCAATCGGTCAAACCGTTTTTATTTTAGTTCAAAAAAGTTTAAGCACTTGTACCACAGCCTAATTTGGTGATCCGTTAGAGGACAATAGATATCCCAGAAAAACTCGCTGTACCAAAAGCTATAAAGCTACAAAGGTTCATGGTAATTGGCTTAACAGATTAGGATCCTACATTAGCTACATACAAACAAACATTCCTTGTCACTTAGCAATTGTATGTGGAATTCATTAAGATCAGTTCAATAATTATGAGACTATTATATGTTCAGAATCTTTTCTCTTATACAAACGTGTATCTAAAGTTTAGTCAGACTTCTTTGCCTACAAAAACAAAACCAAAAATTTTTTTCTATTTACTCAATACTTAATATAAAAATTTTAAAGTAGTACTGTGTACTCAATACTCCAAGTATATGAAGAATTAAAAAAATCAAAAGGAATCAAATATCTGCCTCAATTTACTCTTACTAAATCGTAAATGCATATTCAAATATGAAGGGATGAAAAAAAAATTAATCATTTAAAATTATTTTTTTTTTTAATTTTTCTCCACCAAATAATCCGTGTTGGTGTATTCGCGTACATTTCATTCGAATCATTCGTAATTCGGTTCAGTATCACCACAAAAAAAAATTGATTTTCTTGTTATTACATTCGTAATACTTGGCTTTTTTTGTTTTTTTTTTAATTTTTGAAAAAAAAAAACCAAAAACAAAACCAAATTTTTTCTTTGGAATTTCGTTATTTTCTCTTACTAACAGCATCCGATTGCTCTTGTAGATTTTTCTGTCATTTAAAAAAAACAAAAACAAAAACAACAAAATAATTTTAAAAGATTTTTTTTTTTGGATAATAAAAGGAATACATATTTCCAGTTGTTCGAGTCATGTTTCACAAAATGAGAATAAAATTTATAATACATGCACTAAAATAAAAATTTTTTACACACATACATAAAAATGGGTGAAACTTCCGGAAAGGGGATGTGAGCTATCAAGATGACGTCATCACATAACGGTACTAAATATCTCAAAGTTTTCGAATATATATACCATCAGTGGCGATGGCGCCATTTAGTGGTCGAAAAATGCATTACAAAATGTTCCTAAGATTTTGTAGCATTTTTATTAAAATGTTATATTTTTCCTGTTAGTCCATAAACTGGAACCAACATCTTACACTATTGTAGGGCATGATATTGTCTTTCATAAACATCTTGTTTCATCTGGATCGGTGCTACCATTTTTGAGATATTGCAATTTAAAGTGAAAATTTAAAAAAAAAAAAAAAAAATCAAACTTTCAAAAAAACTATTATAACTGTGAAATTTTCAAAAACACCCTGTATTATTATTATACCATTAGAAAGGTCTCTTAAAACTCTTTCCAACGGTATATAATAAGTATGGCATATGTTGACAAATAGCCCCACCAGAGAACATAAATGCAAAAATGACGCAACAATTTTATTAAAAAATACATTTTCATACTTTATTTGTCATAAATTTATTTTGCCTTTTTGTTTTCCATTTGAAATATTTATTTTAAAATTTAAGAATGTACTTTATAGTTTGATACAATATTGAGTTGGGTTTTGTTTAGAGGATTTTTGAGGTATTTATAAGTATGTAAAGTATAATTAGAAAGGACCTTAGAGTTGGTTATAAAGTCAGAATTATACGCTTTTTCCAGAATATTTATATACTAAGATTTTGAAGATTGACAGGGTTTTGAGTTGGATATAAAATTACGCTTATACTGTTCCAACAACCTGTACAACATTCAAATGCGAAATAAAGCCATATCGAGATTTTTTTTACGTATGGCTTTATTTCGCATTTGAATGCGAAATAAATAAGCCATATCATTTTCTAAAATTTTACCAAATAAAGCCATATTGTAAAATTGATACAAATTCTAACACTAAAATGAAAAGAATGGTATAAGAATTCGGATACCTAATTCATTCAAAAAATTAATAAGTTCCTAATTTTTTTTAATACACTGTAATAAAACATGTTAAATAATATTATATTTTCATTACGGGGGCTGCCGCCCCCGAACCCCCCCTAACTCAATTATTGAAGCTAGATTTTGAATCCAACACTAAAATGAAAAGAATGGTATAAGAATTCGAATAGATTTTGAATCCAACACTAAAATGAAAAGAATGTTATAAGAATTCGGATACCTATTTCATTAAAAAAATTAATAAGTTTCTAATTTTTTTAATACACTGTAATAAAACATGTTAAATAATATTACATTTTCATTACGGGGGCTGCCGCCCCCGAACCCCTGCTACCTCAATTATTGAAGCTAGATTTTGAATCCAACACTAAAATGAAAAGTATGGTATAAGAATTCGGATACCTAATTCATTAAAAAAGTTAATAAGTTTCTAATTTTTTTAATACACTGTAATAAAACATGTTAAATAATATTATATTTTCATTACGGGGGCTGCCGCCCCGAACCCCCGCTAACTCAATTATTGAAACTAGATTTTGAATCCAACACTATAATGAAAAGAATGGTATGAGAATTCGGCATAGCTATTTCATACAAAAAATAATCAACCCTAATTAATAAATATAAATATTCTGGAAAAGGGGGCAATCCTGCTTTTGAATCCAACTCCAAAATCCCTCCTAATTGAGAATCCCACATATACACATATATATAAATATTCTGGAAAAAGCGTAAAGCCCTGCTTTTGAATCCAACTAACAATCCCACATATACACATATATAAATATTCTGGAAAAAGCGTCAATCCTGCATTTGAATCCAACTCTAAAATCCCTCCTAATTGAGAATCCCACATATACACATATATAAATATTCTGGAAAAAGCGTAAAACCCTACTTTTGAAACCAACTCTAAAACTCCTTCCTAACTATTTAAATAAAAAAGTTTGGAAAATTAAATTGCTTCTATTTTCACAAATAAAATTATTCTGATTTTGTAGCCTAAGGGCCTTTCTAATTATATTTTTACATACATATTTAAATAAAAAAAATTTTAAAACTTTGAGGTTGTCACCTCCAAAATCCCTCAAAACAAATTGTCAGAACCAAACTCAATATTGTATCCAAACCTAAAATGCATTCTTACATTTTTAAATTTGCCAAAAAGGCAAAATAAATTTATGACAAATAAAGTATGAAAATGTATTTTTTAATAAAATTGTTGCGTCATTTTTGCATTTATGTTCTCTGGTGGGGCTTTTTGTCAACATATGCCATACTTATTATATACCGTTGGAAAGAGTTTTAAGAGACCTTTCTAATGGTATAATAATAATACAGGGTGTTTTTGAAAATTTCACAGTTATAGTAGTTTTTTTGAAAGTTTGATTTTTTTTTTTTTTTTTTTTTAAATTTTCACTTTAAATTGCAATATCTTAAAAACGGTAGCACCGATTCAGATGAAACCGGATTTATATGAAAGGCAATATCATTCTCTACAATTCTATTCATTGTAGAGAATCATTTTATGATGTTGATTCTAGTTTATGGTCTTACAGGAAAAATATAGCATTTTAATTAAAATCTTAGGAAATTTTTGTAATGCATTTTTCGACCACTAGATGGCGCCATCGCCACAAATGGTATATATATTCGGAAACTTTGAGATATTTAGTACTGTTATGTGATGACGTCATCTTGATAGCTCACAACCCCTTTGCGGAAGTTTTGCCTAAAAATGTACAAATTATATAAGTTTTATATCAAATAAGAAAGAGAAAGAAAATTGCAAAATGAAATAAAGTGAATCAAAACACGAAAAATAAAAATAAAAAAAAAATAAAACTAAATACATAAATAAATGAATAAATAAAAGAATAAAAAAAAATAAAAAACAAAAAAAAAAATTGTGACATTTTATATGTCAGAAAAGTTGTTACTGAGTGTACATTCTGTTATAACAGAATACACTCATCAATTTACATTAACTTTTATGCAATCAGTTAATTAATTCTGAGAAATAAAATAAGTTTTTGAAATGATTTTAAAAATTTGTACATTGACTATATAATATTTTACATTTTATACAGTATATCTAGTGAGATATGGTATAATTTATGTATGAGTTGATAACCTATGATATAGAGTGTACAGTACAAAATGGTCGCAGAAAAATTTAAGTACAATTTTTAAAAATAAAATAAAACGTCGGTTTTTCAACAGTTAGTCTGTCTGCATTGCAGATATGTTATGTTAAATGAGGATATGTAATAGTCTGTTTATTAGAATAACTGACCAATGGCGTAGTGGTTAAGACGTCGTTTTTTCAGATAAAAGGTCTTGGGTTTAAACCCCGTTCAGATTATATCAAGTAAAAAAATATCGTAAAATCGTATAATTATATCGTAATAGCTTATATCGTAATATAAAATAAGATTTAATAAAAATATATAAATAATTCTTGTGTAAGATAATAGATGGCGCGCAAAATTAACATTTGTGTATTCATGTTATACAATTGTTGCAGACGAATAATCTACGGCTTAGATAACGCTTAACGAAACTCTAGTCTAGTTTAAAATAAATTAGTGAACTAGTTAACATGATTTGGTGAACGCTCAATACCCTGTTGCTTTTGAGTAGTTTATTTTGTCTTTAACTTGCCTCTGTCACACACTTTATTGAAAAATATTTCTATAATTTACTGTAGTTGCAAGTATTTTAAAATATTTGACAGAAATTCAAATACGTCCAAATATGTTGTTTAAGAGATGTTCGATTTTTTTGTTTAAATTAAGAAATAAAAAATAAAATTTACAAACTTTTTAGTTTAATTAATGGACATTTAACAAATCAACTTTACAAATATATATATTTGATATGTTATGGGTTTTTTTACATTCTTAAAAAAATTTTGAAAAAAATTGCCTATATGTTGCCTATATATAGTTTCACTCTTTCTGTCCGTCCTTCCGCCTGGCTCTCGTGTGTTTACCAAACTTTTATACAGTTTAAAGGAAAGAAAATAAATTTTAGTTAAAGGGCTAGTATTGTAAAAGAACTATTTTAATATAAAACATAAGTCCTTAGAGAAAACTTTGAAAGATGGTCTTTCGTTTAGGAGCTGTAAGAGATTAAAAAACTTAATATAACATGTCATATTTAACCGTGGGTTAACAGTATTTACTTTATTTACTTTACTTTAAAGGGTTTTATTAAAAAAGATAAAGTGTCTCTTGATTTTTTTTACAAATTTTTCATATAACTTAAATGTCCTTAAATATCCTTTTTAAAAATCCTTTCGCTTTTTTTAATCTAGTTGTTACTTTTTCTTAAACTTAATATAAGTATATAAAATATATACCAATTTATGTATCTAGTATATTTCAATCACGAATAAATTCAAAGTTAATGCTTTGATGTAAATGAGCCTCCATTTGTTTAAAATGGAAGTCTGTAAATGCTACATCTGTTGGGTTCTTTTTTGTTTTAATAGGTTCAACAATAGAAAAAGAAGTTCCCATAAAATATTAAATGAACTTTTTCTAATATATAAATAAATAAAGTTAACTTTTATAACTCTATTTAATTTTTGGTAAACGATTTTTTCAATAATATTTTTAAGGGCATAGAGTTATATAAGTTAACTTTATTTATGAATTAATCAAATATTCAAAACAAATTTTTACGTTCACGAGGTTTTGCAAAACTAATAATTGAAATATAAATTCATGTAATGGTAAATGCATTTATGAGTACATTCTCTTACACAAGCATTTCTGTATTTGATTATAAAAAGGAAGCCAATTCGGAGTGTTTCGTCCATCCAACACTTAACCTCCGATGATTATACTAGTGTTGGACTCCATAGATAACTCCATATAAATGTTGATCTTATTGAAGAAATTAGACTAAAAAGTGACTTTTTTGTCAAAAAACCTTTTTAGACATTCAATCCCTGCCTGGATATTTTAGAAGAGCTATATTTATTTTTGTCAATTGAAATTCATTGCCATAAAATTGGTCAGATAGAAGCTTATTTTTGGCTAACACCGTGTTTTTTATTCCAATGCGTAATATCGCGTTGAAGGCTTAGTTCTCTATTATAAAAACTTATTTGTTTTAATTAATTGGAGATAGAAGAATGTAGGAAAGTGTTTCTATAAGAAATTATTAAGAGGAATTTTTAGGAATTTTTTTAGTTTGTAAGATCAATGGGTTTAAGAAGAGTTTGCAGGTATTCAAAGTTCTTTATACAATATATTTTTATAACTATGTATAGGCGATATTCAGTAAAATTTAGTGCAATATAGTGAAATCATAATGTAGGCAAATTTTTTTTCTGAAAAATTCTGTAAAAAATACATAAACCATATTATATAGGTATTTTAAAGTAATTACCAAATGACAAACAGTTAAGTGACATTTTAAATAAAACGCAAACCTTGTAATAAATAACGTTCTATTAGAATTTAAATTAGTATCTGCCTACAGATTAATTTATGGATATGCTATTTGATTTATTATTAATATTGCTTTATGAATTATTTTATACACGCATTAATAATGTATTCCAGTTAATTTTTTTATTAATCCTTATTAAGTTTTTTTTTTATTAATCCTTATTAAAATCCTTATCCTGTTTGACATTTACTACAAAGTAAAATTGAATGATTGCAATATTATGCCCTACTTTTAATTTAAAGCAATTGCATTATGTCTTATGTTTGATTTATGATTTATATTTATTTATTTTTATACCCGTGCATACATATATGACATCGGGTATATTAGATTTGCTCCTCCGTTTGTAACGCATCGATCTAGACGAGCTAGATATAGTGTCAAGGGTACGTATCGGCTCAGAATCGAAAAATTAGTCGATCTAGCTATGTGTGTCTGTCCGTCCGTCCGTCCGTCAGTCCGTCCGTCCGTCCGTGTGTCAGCACGATAACTCAAAAACTAAAAGGGCTAGAGTCTTGCAATTCACACAAAGTGATTTTTAGACAATTTCTAGGTTCCCTATTGTTTTTGGTTAAAATCGGAAAATCGGATGAATTTCTTCAAAACTAATTATACTACGGGGATGAAAATTACACATGGTTAGTTTTATAATGACTCCGGCACTTATATGAAGTTTCAAAATGTTAGGGTCCCATTTTCGGGGGGCTGCCATACAACTTCCTTGCACCAATATGAATTTCTTCAACACTAATTATACTACGCGGATGAAAATTACACACGGTTAGTTATATAATGAATCGAGCACTTATATGAAGTTCCAAAATGTTAGGGCCCCATTTACGGGGGGCTGCCATACAACTTCTTTGCACCAATATGAATTTCTCCAAAACTAATTATACTACGAGGCTGAAAATTACACACGGTTAGTTATATAATGAATCGAGCACTTATATGAAGTTTCAAAATGTTAGGGCCCCATTTACGGGGGGCTGCCATACAACTTCTTTGCACTAATATGAATTTCTCCAAAACTAATTATACTACGAGGCTGAAAATTACACACGGTTAGTTATATAATGAATCGAGCACTTATATGAAGTTTCAAAATGTTAGGGCCCCATTTTCGGGGGGCTGCCATACAAAGTTTTCAATTCAATAACTGTGAATCTAATGAAGCTACAAGGTTAAAATTAAAATTGGGCAGGTAAATTAATAGGGCAAGTTACTTGGCAAAGTTGGACATCACTCGGACCATCGGACTTTTAGGGTGGGCCAATTTTTTTTTTTTTTGTTTTTTTTTTTTTATTTTATTTTTTTTTTTTTTTTAAGCTAAAGTTATGGGACAATAAATGAAAATTTTGTTTTTTTTTTTTGTGATTTTTTTTTTTTGTTAATTTTTTTTTTTTTTTTTTTAAGCTAAAGTTATGGGACAATGAATGAAAATTTTGTTTTCTGTTTTGTGTATTTTTTTTTTTTTTTTTTTTTTTTACGTCAAAATTATGGGGTAATGAGTTAAATGTATAAGGGAAGTAAATTACGGTTTATTTTATACACCATAGTGGGTATGCACGGGTATCTAAAAGTTGACAAGGGCAACTATAATCTTCCTCGTTTAATATAAGATATATGTTGAATAATTTTAACCAGTGATCTTTTAATTACTTTAAAATTCCCATATATGGTTTATTTTAATCAATATGATCACACAGTATTTGTCGCTTTTACTTTTTGTGTAATAATTATATTCAATGTATTATAATACTGGTTGAAACAGGGTTTTTTAATTGGTTCAAGTTTTAATTATTTATTTACCATAACGATTTTGATAAAAAAATTATACGATATAATATATAAAATATAATATAATGAATATTAATTAAAAAATACTAATATACTCACACAAATTTTTTTTAAAAAAAATAAAGTATTATTATAATTTTGCGCCAAAAGGCAATAAAATGTGAATTAAAAATTTTAAATCATTATAATTATATTTTTGTAATACTGTTGACTTCAGATTCTACTTTTTAGTTTTATATAAACTTGCTTAATACAAAATGTTGAAGTTCACCCTGAATATAAATTAAATATTCCTTAAATTGTTTGTATGGAAAAAAAACATCCTAAAAGTATGCAAAAAAAGAGGTGGCTTTAAAAAATCATCCATTTAAAGAAACTTATACTTAAATATTAAAAATCGGATTATCGTTAATATTTCTAATAAAAATCCATTTCTAATTTAAATACTTTAAAAATTTTATTCATATTAAAGTTTGGAAAATAAAAAAATCAATAATTTCATTGAAATATTCGAAGTCAAATATTAATTTGAATTTTTATGAATTTAAAACTACAAAAGAGAATATTTTAAAAAATATTTTTAGAATTTTTTAAAAATTTATTCATTTTGTTTTTTATCTAAAAAGTGATTTTTTTATAATCACTTTAAATTCAAGTGCAAAACAAGCTTTATTTAATTTTAATAATGGAATTTTTAGATTTTTTTAAAGTTTGCAATCAATTTCAATCTAGTTAAAAGTACAGGATTAAATTGTATGGTATTATTAGTTTGATTTTAAGTTTTTAATGTTATTTACTTAACAAATTTAGCGTCAGAGTCGAAAATCATTTGGATATTGATAGTAACTAGGATATTGATTAGTCGGTTGCATCTATTGTATACGATTATAAATTATATTTAATGCGCAATCTATTATCAAACACAGGAATTATACCAAAATTATATGTACGAGTATATATATTATTTTATACTTATTTTAAATTACGATATAAAGGTTTAAAGATATTTTTATTGTTGAAGAAGATTAGACAATAATTTTATCGCCAGGTCTTTCGTCTGACAGACTGGTGAATAAATGAGTACAAATACGGAATTGTCATTAAATTTGATCAAAAACAAAATTCTAATTTATATCCACACAAATTAGTTTAATATTTTTTTTTTTTGAAAAAGAAAATATTTTAAAGTGCGGTCATTATGTTGTGAACTTAATCATTCTTTGATCCTTGCTCAGATTTTTTAAAACTTCATGTTTCTACATATTTAAAAAAAAAATTGTTTAATCGTTTTTGTAACTTTTTATTTGTTTTCATATGTACGTTTCTGCAGATTAGTTACTTGTTACTATCGCTCGATTTTGGAACTTCATAGGAACAAGTTGCCTCATTTTATGTTATATTCATAAATATAATTTTGCCTTTAGAATATAAAAGTTATTAGAAGACGGATGGACGGATACACATAGTTAGATCAATTTAGTTTTCTGATCCGATCCATACCTTTGAGTCCAACGCTCATTTGTAGCATCACAAACGTAATGCCAAATTCAATATACCCTTTGATCATACGGATATAAATATATAAACAAATTTAATATAAAGTAAATTACTGTAAACGCAGAAGAACTAGGAACTCTACTCAATTTAAGTAGTTCTCCTAGAATTATTTTTTATCTAATTAATTAATAGAAAAACCAGAAATATTTTTAAAAAATATCTGCACTTTATAATTTTTCCATGGATGCTTCACCAGAATTATCAATGTGTAAGACTAACCAATGCGTCTCTTCTCAGAAAATTTGAAACAAGTGTTGGAAACTATGACATTACAACTACGTTACAACTATTTATAAAATAAAGTTTTTTTCAGTACTAATTTTTTTTACAACATATTGCCAAAAATTTTTTTTAAATTTCATAATAAAATGATTGTTAGCAGATCATGTAAAAAAAAAACTAAAACTTATGAAATAGAAAGCCACTGGATCAAAAATTACACATCTATGATAATTCGATTTCATTAGGTTTAAAATATGATGATTTAAAAGTGATTTTCATTTAAATTAAGAGTTACATCTCTCTTATCATTATACACGTCATATATTTAAAATTTAAATATAAAACAAAATGGTTGTTACTTCACCTTTCAACACTTTTAAAAATATTTTGTCATATTTTTTTTTGTTTTTTTTTGTTTCAGAGGTGAAAATTTTAACTTATAAACAAAAAAATTCATTTAAAGGTAATTTTTTGGTGCGTATTTATGTGAAGTTTTATGTGGTTGAAAAGTCAGTTGACATATTCGCCATAATTTTATTTTGGGATCGTTGTTTATAAATTATTATTTCATTGTGGTTTTTAAACGTGTTGCTAAAAGGTTTTTTAATCTTAAATTTATAAAAAAAAAAAATTTAAAAAAACTTTTTTAATTTTTAATTAAATTTCGATTTGTGAAAATTGAAGTAATTATAAAATAAAAATGAAATATAATAATTTTGAATGTTGAAGTCATGGTAATGATACTTACTTAAATAGTGTTACCAGATATAAATATTTTATATTGTTTTGATGTAAAATTTGAATAATTGTAGTCTGGATAAATTTAAAAGAAGTCTTAATAAATTTAAAAGAAGGATAATTGCTGAAAAAATATCCTTACACTTTGTATGTAGTAGGAGACTACCGTAATATAGAAAAGTACACTCTGTTTTTTTTAAAATTTTTATATCTCTCAAAATACAAGACATGGGTATCAAGTATGTATCAAGTATATATCAAGTATTTCTATGTAGGGTCTGGCCCAAAATCCGGCTTTACCAAATCCTGCTTTCCCAAAATCCCGCTTTTTTAAAATCCCACTTTTCCAAACGTGGTTTCAGTGGTTTTATTCTGGAAAAAGTAAAACCGATAATTTCTAAATCCAATTGTAAAATCCTCTTAATTCAGAACCCCACTACTACATATATATATATTCTGGAAAAGACGAAAATACCCCGATTTCATAATTTCTTCCTAATTCAGAATCTCACATAACTATATGTATAAATATTCTGGAAAAAGAAAATACCTTGATTTTCCTAACCTTCCTAACTTTTTTTCATAAATGATAAGTCTACAACAAAGCATTTAATATAATGAAAACTTCCGCTCCCAAACCACCGCTAAAAAAATTAATTGAACCTTGCTTTTGTAACCAACTCTAAAATCCTTCCTCATTCAGAATTCTTGTTATACATATATATACATAAATATAAATATTTTGGAAAAGGAGTAAAACTCAAACGTTTTGAGTAAAGACGAATGAATGGATGGTTGATACATTAAAAATAAAATAAAAATGAAAAATAACTAGATTTTCATAAGAAAAGCAGGATTTTTAACAAAAGCGGGATTTTGCAAAAGTAGGATTTTGGTAAAGCTGGATTACGGGCCCATCCCATCTATGTATGCCTTTTTGAATACAGAAATACCATTTGAATGAAGTATAATTTTTGCAGTCCTTTTTGGGCAAAATATTGAGATAACTTGTTTTTAAAAAAGATTGAAACATTGTTTTTTTTCCCTAATTTTCAATTTTGCACTCTTATATCTCCACAATGGCAACACCTATTTTTACCAAACAAACATTAAAATAATTATCTGATCATATTCTCTCTCAATAAAAGGGCCGAATAAATATAAGTTAGCGTGCCAGAGTTAGAGATATAACAATTTATATATTTTCAAATATCCTTTTCGTCCTTTAAGGACGGTGTACGCCAATAGTAATATATATTTTTAAAAAGATAACGCCCCAAAGTACCGTTAGTATACAGTAATATTGTTCTAGATGTGGTCCCGTTATTTTTAGAAATTGCGGATCTGTATTATAAAATTGTTTTATTTACTAGTCTTTTGCTAGCATATTTCTTTCTTTAAGTATAGTTGGTAATCCTAAATATACTTATGTATGAACAAATGTTCTACTTCAATCGCTTTCAGTTAAAAATCATTTAGAATCTGTTATTTATATTTTTTATTTATATTTATTGAGTTGATTATATCTTTTCGAATAAAATGGCTTTTGGTTTGCCATATATTCCATTTATAAAAAAAAATAACATTTTATTTTAAAAATTATTTTTTTTTGGAAAATTTGTTGTAACGAATACTAATTTTTAAATTTACATTGATTCGTATTTGTATAGAAAAATACTATGCAGTGATAGATATATTTGTCATCGTTAACCACTTATTCTAAAATTCAACTTCAATAATTATATTTGAAATATTTTTTAAATATAGTTATTACTAAAATATTTTTTTATTATTTTTTTAAATTTTAACCCTATATAACCCTATATGTATATACATATTTAAAGTTTCCACTTTCCATATACTATTGATTTGTCCATATTTGGTTTTTTTATTTTATTTAATAGTAACTTTTATTTTTGAGAGTTACTTATTGATTTGAAGGTTATGAATTTCAATTTCAAAATTTAAAATAAATCTATACAGTTTTACATTTAAAATGGTGTTTAAAACTAATGTAATAAAATAAAAATAAAAAAAAAATTATTTAATATCTGGTATTAGTTTTTGTGGTATTACAGATTTTACAATAATATTTTATTAAACTAATTTTCTAGTGAAAAATTTCATTTATTTTTTGTTTTTTTAATGTAATTGGTCTGTAAAAATTATAAAATATATGTAATCATTATAAATTATATTATTGTAAAATTAATTAAATAAATAATAATGTTTCGGCGTATTTGCTAACTTGGTTTGGTTTTTTTTTTGGAAAAAAGGAAGTAAGTAATTTTTTTTGGAATTTTTGGATAATATTTTATTGATATTTAAATAAAAGTGAATAGAATTTGAGATTAAATTAGAGCGATTGTTAATTCTAGCTTAAATTTCATGTTTTACCAACCTTTCCAAGAGTAAAAATATGTAAAATTGGAAAATGTTCTTATAAGACTCTTATAACACTCTAGATGACACTCATAATCAAACTCTTATTTTGAGAATTACAGTAGCTCCCATGGTATTCTTACTATGAGATGTTAACCTTAGTGAGTTACAAATCATTTTATTATTATATTGAAACTATCTTTAAAGAAAGTATCAGGATTTGACTCTGATAGAGTTGAGTTCTTATCTTAATCAATTGAATAAATTTTTTTCAATCTTTTTTAACCTTAGTAGAGTAAAATTTCAGGTTAATGCTAACAATTTTGTTTTTGTTGTTTTAATTAATTACATTAATTAATTACAAATTATTATTAATATTATTATATTAAATTATAGCCAAAGTTGGAATGATTTTAAAAATTCAATAAATAATTAAAATTAATAAAAATCGTTTTATCATACCACATTTTCAAAACACACTAAAAAGTAAAAGTATTAATTTTTCTAGCTTTATAAAGTTTTATAACTCCGCTTAATAAAGATTTACTACTTCTTAGGTTAATCTGCATGGGGTCAATACATTTGACACAATATATCGACTCAAAATTTTTGACCCCATGTAGATCAACCTAAGAAGTTGTAGAATGTAGTAGAATAAAATTTATAATGACTTGTGTGCATTATTCATCAAGTATATGTATTTAAACATCCTAAGTTCGTATCAAATTTATATATATTTTTTAATATTATGTACAGTAATCTTAATTTGAATAACTTGCGCTTTATAACTTTGCTTTAGCTTCTCTAAAAGTGCAATCTCGAATTTGTTTCCTAATAAATATATATAAAAAGTCCCGTTTGACTACTTCTCGCATAAATGCTTTACCCGATTGTAAGCTCGATTGCTAGTTTACTTTATCCATTTTAAATTTGCCCCCAATAAACAGTTTGAATTTTATTTTGAAATGTAACTAAAAAAAAAAAAATTCATATATTATGGAGACTTTAGTTTATTTCAATTTTGTGTATTGATGTATGTGTGTTGTAATTGCGAGAATTACAAATGTCAACTTTTAAATATGACATATGTATGTATTTGTTGGGAATAAAACGCATTTTTATTTATGATTTTTTTTATGAGAGTCTATTCGAGGCTTTTAAAGGACTTTTTTTAATGCTTTGTGAGATTAAATACCTTAAATTTGCAAAATTTTAGGTTAAGTATTTATCCGGAGATTACTATTTTTATACATAAGAAAATGTATCCTTAAAGTATGCAAAAGTTGTAAAAAGAGTTAATACTACTTCGTTTATTATTCAAAGTCTTTAGCTTATTACTTCATTATTTTTTCTTGAGCGACTTTTTACAAAATTATGATAAATAAAATGAAAATGATAAATATAAAATTGTTAAATGGTTCACTTTTTTTTTTGTGATAAAAAATATACACGATATTAAAAGTTTTATCTGTGGTTCAATTTCATAAAAATTTTTTTATAGAATCAATAAAATTTATTATCATTTTATGATTCATTATATTTATTTGTAACAATTTTTTTTTTTTGACATTAAATACACATATGTATATATGTATGTATTTAAAATTTAATATTATGCTCATTGGTTTTTAAAAAAAATAATAAAAAAAGGTTATATTTTATCTTTTTGACATTTATTTTATGTTGAACAAGTAAAATATTTAATTAATAAAACATTTGCACAGTTCATCATCATTTAAATATTTTTGCTGGATTAAAAAGAATTAACAATATATTGTTTGCTGATTTGGTTTTGTTTTTATACCCATATAGTTATAAGTGAAAAGGGTATACTAAATTTGCCATTCCGTTTGTGACGCAGAGAAAGAGCAGGGAGTAGATAGGCTCAAAGGTAAGGATCAGATCAGAATCGAAAAATAAATCGATTTAGCTATGTATGTCCGTCTGTCCTCACGATCACTCAAAAAATAAAGGAGCTAAAATTTTGATCATTTCACAAATTCGTTTTTAAGCAATTCGCTATTGCTATTGAAATCCAGCAATTTGGAGTCACGGGTTTGAGTACCTGCCATAAAACTTTTTTTTTTGGGTAAGCATTACTCTATACTTATTGAAGCTGGGTCTCTTTAATTTTTATCCAAAAATAGTTTAGTTTTATGGCCAAGGTTTCTGCAAATTTGGTTGGTCTACTGCAATGGGTTCGAGTAGCTGTAATGAAACTTCATATTTCACTTGAGCATTATTTTATACATAATAAAACTGAATGTTTGAAATTTTGCCAAAAGTAATTAATTAAATGGTATAATGTTTATATTACGGTCATACGGGTATCCCAGAGTTGACACAGTTTACTCTACTACACTCTTCCTCGTTTGTTTTTGTTTGTTGTAATTTTTGATAGAATATAAATGTTTAACATATTTTTTATATCATATACATACACATACATAATATATTTTATCATATTTCCATTTTAATAATTTTTAATTGCATTTATTTGTCTAGCTAATTTTTTAATAGTTGTTTAAAGACCTCTGAAAATTTTGTATATTTTATTAGTTTTTATTAACAGTTAATGTTTTGTTTTTTTAACTAGTTAATGACAGCCTTTCCTTCCTATTACTTAACAAAAAATTTCCCTATTGCACTAATCACTTATAAGTGAGTGTTTTTTAATAATCAAACTTGATTGGTGTGTTGTTGTCAAGTCTGGTTTTTGTACAAAAAAAACTTATGAAAAAAAAATATTATTTATTTTACTCCGATTTTTTTAATTATCTTAAACTATTCGATATGTGAATTATAAATAGGCTTTTTAAATTAATTATTATTGTATATATATGTTTATATATGTTCGAAAGAGGTCATCTGCAAATTTTTTCAAAACACTTATTAAAACTGTATTTAATAATAAGTGTTTCAAAAAAGATATCCTTCTTTATACCCGTGCATACATATATGACATCGGGTATATTAGATTTGCTCCTCCGTTTGTAACGCATCGATCTAGACGAGCTAGATTTAGTGTCAAGGGTACGTATCGGCTCAGAATCGAAAAATGAGTCGATCTAGCTATGTGTGTCTGTCCGTCCGTCCGTCCGTCCGTCTGTGTGTCAGCATGATAACTCAAAAACTAATAGAGCTACAGTTTTGAAATTTTCACAAAATATTTTTCAATCAATTTCTAGGTTCCCTATTTTTTTTGGTTAAGATCGGACCAAAACTTCGGGTAGCTCTCAAACAACTAACTTTTTCAACTCCAACATTTTCATACAAAAATTTTAAATTTTGCTTGCATCTTGAAATTATATGAATTTTGTTTTTTTGTTTTTTGTTTTTGTTACAAAAAGTAGATAACGATTTCGAGTTAGAATTTCATATGATTTAAATGATGCGTAGTTTATTTAAGTAAGCAAAAAAGAAGACAAAGATTTTTTTTAAGTAAATGGCTTCATAAAAAATTTATATATGTATATTCATATAATATGTATATGTATAATATTTTGAATGAATCATTTTATCAATATGATTATATGATGCTTACTTTGCTTAGGTTTAATATATTCGTGAATTAAAAATTAATTAAAAGAGATAGAATTGAAAAATTAGAGCTAGAGTTTTGAAATTCACACAAAACATTTTTTGGACATTTTTAAGGTTCCCTATTCTTTTTGGTTAAGACCAGACCAAGGTTTCGGGGAGCCGCCACACAACTTATTTAAACCAATATAAATTTCTTCAAAAGTAATTATACTAGAAAGACGAAAATTACACACGGTTAGTTTTATAATGAATCAAGCACTTATATGAAGTTTCAAAATTTTACGGCTTCATTTGCGGGGGGCTGCCATACAACTTCTTTGCACCAATATGAATTTCTTGGAAACTGAGTATACTACGAGGATGAAAATTACACACTGTTAGTTATATAATGAATCGAGCACTAATATGGAGTTTCAAAATGTTACGACCCCATTTTCGGGCAGCTGCCATACAAAATTGTCAATTCGATAACTGTGAATCTAATGAACCTACGACGTTAAAATTAAAACTGGGCAGGTAAAGTAATAGGGCAAGTTAGTTGGCAAAGTTGGACATCGCTCGGACCAACTTTTGGGGTGGGCTATTTTTTTTTTATGGTTTTTTTTTTTTTTTTTGTTTTTAAGCAAAAATTATGGTATAATGAATTAAAAATTTAATTTTTTTTTTTTTTATTTAATTTTTTTAAGCAAAAATTATGGGATAATAAGCTAAATTTTTTTTTAACTATTTTACTTTTTTATATTTCTTTTTATAATAGCATTTATTATATTTATAATAGCATATGGAAAATAAATAACGGTTAGTGGGTAAGCACGGGTATCTAAAAGTTGACAAGGGCAACTATAATCTTCCTCGTTTTTACCATAATTATCTTATCTCCTCTAACCAAATTCTTCTAATTCATTCTGCTTCTAAATTAAAGTTTGTTGTACTTTTTATTTCTTTAAATTTCTAATTGATCTCTAGTTTCTATTGATTTGGAGTAGAAATTTTTGAAATTTGATCATGTTATAACCCCATAGTACTGAGGGCCCAAGTAACATTTGCCAAGAGTAATACTCTAGAAAATTTGAAAAAGATCTCATAAGGCTCTCATAACACACTTGGAAGCTCTCATAACATATTCTTATAACAAGAGTTAAATTAACTCTTAAAGTGTTCTTGTTATGAGATACCAACACTTCTAGTGTTAAAAATTCTTTTACTCTCATAGTAAAACTATTTTCATATATCTCCATTAAAAGTAAGAAAATTTCTATTCTCATAAAGTCTTTTTTATGAGATTTTAATTCTTATAGAATTGTGCTCTTATAAGAATTCCTTTGTGAGAGTCTAACTTAAATAACACATTATAATAACATTGTTGTTAGAGTGTAAGGATAAAAATAAGTTTTACCGGTACTTAATTTTTTTAATAATGTAGTGATCAGAATGAATCCGTATCTATATATAACTAGAACTTGATCCGGTTTTTTTGATTTAAGGAAATTGTTAATCATTTAGTTTCATAAACTTAAATTACTTTTTGAAGAATATTTGAATCTAAACCTAATGGTGACTGGGATAGCTGAACTCATATTCAAATGATTAGACATTGATAGATATTACAAAAATTCAGAAAAGAGTCAGAAAATATGTTGAGTCAAGGGCAGAACAATCGAGGTCTGTTATATTTATTTATTTATAAACAATCCCTCATGACATACAATTTGCTAAGTGAGTGATTCAGTCTTACCTTTTCAAGTTTGGTATGTATGTATTAGATATGATCCAACCAAGATTTGAACCTAAGATCCTTCGATTGAAAGACCGACGTCCTAACACCTACGCCAACGGTCGGATAAAAATTGATATAAGAAGAAAATGTTCAAATGTTATGTATTTAAGTTATAAATCATCATATATCAATCGGCTTATTCGGTCACAAAATAGCCGGTTGCGGCTCAATTATTTGTTTATAATAATTCAAAATCAAAAATCGCTCAAATTTTGAGCACTTCGCGACATTATATTTAACGTAATTAATTTATATTCAAGTATCTCATCGAATTTCAAGAGTACTTTATTTTTTCTTGTAATTTGTTATTATTTAAAAAAAATTTAAATTAAAAAATTACCAAAGGGTAGATATTTATTTTGTCAAATTAAATTGAATTGATTCGAAATAATTTCGAAAAAAAAAAAATTAAACCGTTATTTTATGAAGCAAATATATTTCAATAAATGGTTCTCGAGGCAATTATCATATTGACACCTTTTTTTAATTCAATTTTTTTTTTAATTTAATTTTAAAATTTTATGTATTGGTGGTTTTCTGCTCAAAATATAAATAATATTTAAATATATATATATATAAATATATAATATACATATATAATATATTTAAAAGAAAAAAAATTATATATATACATATATATATGGACTTTATTTAAATAATTAATAATGACAAAGTAAAAAATAAAAAAACAAAATTATTATAAAAGTTGAATTAA
This sequence comes from Dolichopus griseipennis, assembly GCA_963082915.1. Lineage (NCBI taxonomy): Eukaryota > Metazoa > Arthropoda > Insecta > Diptera > Dolichopodidae > Dolichopus > Dolichopus griseipennis. The sequence continues at coordinate 33,008,990 of OY720442.1, read as the reverse complement.
AATAAAATAAAAACTAATGATACATATGTGAATTGTTTTGTTATATATTGTTTTTTTTTTTTTTTATTAGTGTGAGTATTATAAAAAGCTTTATGTATACGTTTAATGTGACAATATTTAATAAGCAATACAACAGATCAAATCCATATGGTAAATTAATTTCAACTGTGAGTGTTTTTTTTTTTTATATAATTATAAATATATTAATTTAAATATATGTAAATATATTTATTATTGTAAATATATACATTATAAATATATGTATATATATATATTTTTATAGTTGAATTGAATGCCTTTAGGGACCTTTTTATTTATTAAACAACGATTACATACTGTAATAATATATTATTGAATTTTTTTTCAATATTTTTTTTAATATTTGTTACACTTTAAAACTGAAATATTTTGAAATTTATAATTCTCAGATTTAATTTTAAATCATAATTATCTGGTATAACAAAAAACAAAAATGGCTTCCAAACAGGTAATTAAATAATTTTTATGAGTTTAATTTGGATTTTGCTTTACATATTTTGTTTTATAAATTTTTTACGTCCTTCCCCAGATTTGACGACACTTTATTTGATTTTGATCTTTTTGAAGAGAGTGATTTTCCAAAATAATAACTAATTATAGAAGTTAATCAATCATTCAAATTTAAACGAATTTTTGAAATCCACTCAAATTAATTAATTTCAACCCTTGATAGACATTTATGTCTTGTCGCTCCGTTTCAGTCATTATACTGCACCAACAGCTAGAGTGCTTATCCCATTGTTTTGGCAACGGAAGCAGGTTGTTTTAGTGAGTAGAAATCTCACACTACCGAGGGATTAGTATTTCAGGTGCTTTTGAAGGGGTTTCCTCCCTTAGAACAAAAAAAAAAGGAAAAAAAAAATAAAAAATTAATTAATTAATAATGATGATTAAATTGAAAGTGTACTTTTTTATAATTTTATTTAAATTTAATTATTATATTAACTAGGAAATTTTGTATAAGTAATTAACAATATCAATAAACAGGGTCTCTTTAGAGTATAGATTGAGTATGAAATGAAGAAAAGCCAAGGCTATCTATATCCTTATATTATACTTAAGCCAAAGAAAAAATTCTGATTAAATTACTAAATAATTGCAGTTCTGTAAAACAATTGCAGCTAAAGGTTTAAAGAAACCATGAAAAGGACAGTTTGGGCGAATTAAATTAAATCATATTTTTATATTTTGTACATATTTGTTTATATTTTTATAATAATGTACTTTTATTATTGGTCATGGCATTAATTTGAACGCAATAGCGAATTATACTGGGACTTAAATCTGGATCTCTGAAATGAGTGTTCGATAGCCTTGCACCTGTACTATCCAGGTGTTTTAAAGAAAAATTTAAAGAAGCACTGGGAAATGAATTTCATTTTGATAAATTTAAATATAAACTAATTAAGACAAAGAAAATACCTTAAATGTAGAGTCTTATAATCAAAAGACCATTAACCACACTGAATATAATTGCTTACTTCTTATCAGTATTTCATTGCAACATTAGATGACATAATTCATAGTTTATATTAGTCTAAAAAAAAAATTAGAATTCTATGTTAATAGTTAATATTATTAAAAATATTTTCCAATTAAATATTAACCGAATATAATTTAGAATTATTTATTTTAGGTTATTTTTTTTTTTGTATATTTTCATTCCACATGTGAATAGATTCATTAAGAAAGTAAACAATTTATAATTTATGTATATTTAATAAAAAATTAAATATTTCGCTTTAATAATTTTAATAAATAAATAGTGTTTATTACAAGTTAAAAAAATAAGCTGTGTCCACTGCAGAACATACCGCTCTAACAGAAAAATCTTAAAGTGAAATATCTTTTAGAGAATGTTTACTATATAAAAATTTTTATCAAATCAATTAACATTTAATAATTTTAATTGTTTTTTTATTATAGATAACTTTATTTAACGGTATTTATTTATTTAAGATATAACACATATAAAATTTTTTTTTATCTGTCAAAGGTTAATTTTTTTCCAGTTAGAATTTTGCAATGCATCATTAACAAAGCATCATCAACAAAGCATCATCAACAATGCGTCATCATCAGAGCGAATCTGATTCATTCGGCTTAGCCTTTAAGGTTGTTCACGTGTGCACAGATAAACGTACGTACATACGTTCACACAGACGAACATAATAAACACGTTTTATGAATTTCTATACACTGGAGTAATGCATATATGCAAAAATCTTGGGATCCAATTTTTTGTTCGAAAACAATTTACCTATCGCTTATTATATTTCATATTAGCGGTTGGTAAAAAATAGAAAAAAAAATTAAAATAAATAAATAAACTATTAACAAATTCATAACATATTATAAAATTGATTTTTTCTACAATACATATTCTTATTAGATAAAAGTTTAATTAATCATAAAATATATTTAAGTTTTGTATTAAATTAGAAATATTTTTAAAGCATTTGTTGTATAATTAAAATTTTAATAAAATTATATTAATTATTTGTGAAAATATATTTTAATTCATATAAATTTGCTGGTAATGTGATAAAAGTTAACTAATAAATTAACCAAATTTTGATTAAATTTGATTGGGGAAATTTTTGTATCATAATTAGATGGAATATATTTTAAATTTTCAATAATATTTGATTATTCTAAATGTTTAATTCAATTAAAAAGTTCAATTTTTTTGAAAGGTTTTTAATTAAGAATAAAAACTTAGAGGAAGAGGAAGGTACTGAACATTTTATATTCTTATAATTAGAGTTGATCTTATAGAATTCCACATACAATTTAAACATGAGGGTGTATTGGGATTTATAAATGTGAATTATATTATTCAATTAAATTACATGAGTTTCCTGAAATCAAATATTTCTTTATATATCTTTCTTACCAGACCTAATTTAAATTTCCCTTACGTATAGAACTTATTTACTACTTAAACTAATTTAAAAGTCACTTCTATTGCCCTTTGCATTAAATTCTGTATTATTTTAATGCGTGTTTAAAAAGTAACCGTTTTAAAAAATCTTGTTCATACTAAAAAACTTGTTTAATTTTGACAACTATCAATGTCAAAAATGGTAGGAAAAGTTATTATTATGTTTGTGTTGGTATTTGCAAATTTCCCCTTTGTTATTTTTTTACATGCTTGTTTACGCTTACCTTAATTGGAAGCTTCTAGAATCCGAACCCATGTTTTGGCTTGGAATCCCTGCTTTCTTTCCTAATGATGGTAAACCTATAACAGTATAAATTTCATCAAGACAGCATAATTATTTTTTTGAATTATCTTGTGAACGGATTAACAGATATTGCTATGTCGATTGAGGAGGTGTAGCGCAGGTGTATACAAATACCGTTCCGTAGAATGTAGGGTAAAATTCCATGATTTTGGTATATAAAAATCCCAAAAAACTTTGTTTAATCGAAAAAAATATCGATTATGCAATAAAAAAAAAACAAATAAAATTATACACAACCTTGGAACAAAGCATCTCATATATACGAGTATAATAATATCATCCAGAGTAGTACAGAACTATCAGGTTTAACATATTATCCTACTTAATTCGATTTAACATAGTTAAGTATGTCCAGGATATTAGGCCCGTAATAATAAAAATTACTAAATGCAAGAATATACCAAGTTACTCAATTACATATTATAAACAAAATGTCAATTTCATAATGGTATTCATTAAAATATCATTAATATATTACAATTATAAAAATATATATTTTCAATGTTAATTTGACCACATAACGAAATTTTTGTAGTTAATGAAAGCAGCCATTTTATATCTATGATGTGCTGCCATCTATTAATTTATTATATGCATATTAAAATAATATTAAAAAAATATTTTTTTACAGTTTTTTTTTGGTAGAATTGTGGTTGTCGTTTAATAAAATTAAAAATAAAATTACAAACAATGATTCAATAGGAAAGATAGCCATTCAGAAATGTAAGAATTCATTAAAAAACCATATTAACCTAATTAATTCTGAAAAAAATAAAAAAAAAAAAACAAATAAAAAACGACAATTATATTTATTTTTATTTTAAAATTCAGAATTGATACATGTGTGAGTAAAACCTCAAAATATAATAAAAATAACTCTAATGAGGTTTTTCATTTATATGTCTATATAAAAATTAATTATGTTTAAAAATTTTTTTTTATTTAATTTTATTTTTAAATACTAGATACTACCATACTGAAGCTTGATACAATCAGATTCAATTTTGTTAATTATAACACTAAAAAATATAAAAAAATTGTTTTAAAAAAAATCGTCATATTGGTAATGATCATCAACTAAGTGGTCAATAGTTTTAATAAAAAATAATTTACTTTAGCTTTTACATAATATGGGGTTTATTCCTGTTTACTAAAGGATTACTGATATTATTAATTTAGTAGCATAAATAAGTAAGGTATATGATAAGATAAATTTGTCAGAGGAGTTACAAGTAATGAAATGAAATCAAAGGAATTTATTTTTGAATAAAGTTGTCACAATATTATTGAATCGAAATCGATACAAAAAATCGAATCGAAATCGATACAAAAAAATCGAATCGAAAAAGATACAAAAAAATCGAACCGAAATTGATTCATAAATTCGAATTGAAATCGATACAAAAAATCGAATGGAAATCGATATAACAAATCGAAATCGATATTAATTATCGAAAACAAATCGGTACAAAAAATCAAATCGTAGTCGACACAAAAAATCGAATCGAAATCGTTTTTAAAATATTCAAAGGGTTAAACGAGGATTATACCTACTTGAGAGAAAAAATGAATCGGAAGCCCACCTCACGGGCGATGTGGATACGGGTTTATTAGGGTGCAAAATTTCAAAATTGTACAAGGCGCCGAAAGTTTAGTGCCAGTCCTGACCTTGTTCGTCTCAATTTTAATCTGTATTCGTCTGTTCGTCTCATTTCTCTGTAAATACATAATTATTGTTTCTGAATCTACAGATAATGCTGTTACAAAATTTGATTTTAAAATTTAAGATAATAATTTTTTGATTTATTTATTTATTTATTTATAGTACCAGACAATAGTAAATATTGCTTGATAATAATAATCCTTTGCCTTTTCAAAATTTGAACTTCTTATTAAATTATTTTAATATACACTATATTTTTATATTAGATATGATTCGACCACAGTTTGAACCCGAGACTTTTCGATTGAACTTTACCACTGAGCTACCGTTCAAATTTTTTTGGTATATTTCCAATCTTTATGCAGAATTTGTCCATAAGAAAGTTCAATTCCTTGAGAATGAGGTCTAATTTTTTTTTTTCGACTTCCGTTCAAACTTTGGTTTAGAGGTTTTTAATTATAAAAAAATCTTATCAGTTGAATTCAACTTATCAATTAATTATATAGCATTGTCAAAAGTAAGTACTGTTGGTGGATTAAATGTACGAAACGTAACCCGATACAAATTTATAAGTTTTGTGATTGTTTTTAACAATTACAAAAATTTACACAAAGTCCCCGATTTGTCAAACATCCTAGACGAAAATTTCAATTCTAAAGGGGATCTGGAAATCATTAGAGGAAAAGTACTAATTTGATATATATAGAGAATCCTTAGAGGTATACTCCTTAATTCGACCACTCTTCAATTAGGCTTCAGTTCATTGTAAAAAGTTTCAATAACTGAAACATCCATAAAATCACTATTTACAATTAATTATTATTTAATTAAAAATAAAAATTGTCCACAAAATCATTCAGATTTTTAATTTGATTAAATGATAATAACCAATATCATTAGTTTTTATAATTCGTATAATAATAACTTTTTATTTTTCAAATAGATAACTCTTTTTTTTTGTTTTTTTTTTTAATTAATTTTATTGCCAAAGAATAATTCAAATACTCTAGTAAATTCAATAAAAAGATCCAATTTGTTATTCATTAGACCGTTAATATAAAATCCAACAAAATTTTTTTAATTAAAAATCTAAAAAAAAAAAAATAAATGGAATTTATGGGTAAATATTAAGATTCAATAAATTTTCAAATAATAATATTATAATAATAATAATAATTCATTTCAATTAATTCTCAATTAATAATCAGTTTGCAACAAAAATATTTTATTTTTCAATCTTTCTAAATCTAATTAGAAAATGTTTTTAATTCATTTTTATTCATTTTTGAAAAAGTTTTTCAATTTTTCCCAAAACTAATTTTTTTTTTTTTTTCCCTCTTCATAATAATAATTATAATTAATTTGAATATTCGTGTTATTAAATTGAATTTATTGCCAAAAAATTGGAAGAAAATTTTATTAGAATTGTTTGTTTTTTATTTTTTATTTTCTGGTTAAATTTTAAGGGTAGAAAAACTTTTATTATTTCTCATTTTTCTATTTGCTGTAATTATTTTTCAACAAATTAAATTTAATTTTAATACTTAAAGTTTGAACACAAAATTTCATTAATATTTGGTAATAAAATTTGATATTATAGAAAAAAACAATTCAGAGTCGAAGCGTTAAATGTTGTGTGAGATTTTTGTAAAACAGTTAATACATGGATCAACAACGATTTATACTTTTGAATTGTATCTTCTGTTACGTAAATGTCAAAAAAATAATAATTATTTGTGAAAGTCAAATGCTTTATTAATCTATTTTTTCTTTTGTATAAAATTTTATGAACAGCCCTTATCAAAAACCGTGCCTTCTTAAAGACAGTTTAGTTTCAGCAGCAACTTAAGTTATAGCTAAGCCTTTTAAAGTCAACTTTTAAAAAGGTACCAACAATTTAAAATGAGAAATTTAAATTTAATTTTGACAGTTCGAATCATGAAGAAAAATAGACATTAAATTTGACACTATAACCAATAAATCTTTTTTTTAAAATTAAAAAGGATTTGACAATTTGATAAACAAATTCTTGATATAATTGTTTCAATTACATTAACTCAAATTTAGTAAATAATTTTTTTTTATTTATGACCCTTGATCCTTAAAACGAAGAAATGTGACTTAAATGCACCATTTATTCAAATTATGGAAAGCAAAGATTACTTTACGTCACATGTTAAAAAAAGGGAATTTATGTATGAAGTTTTGTTAAAAAAACATTAAGTTGTTAAAAATAATTTAGTGAAAGTTTATTAAGAGATTTAAAATTAAAAAAATAAATGATATTTTTAATTTCTCATAACGTCATTTACAGCATCAAATACTGCTTTAAAGGTTAACTTAACATTTTATACTTCATTATATAATTAGAATTTTAAAATTACTTACTATGCTCTATCCGAAATAATTGATTGGATACGACAATATTATAAAATTGTTATTGTATTTTTTAACCTTGAATTGAAAACTTAACGAAACCCTTTTTTCTATTAGTAAAGAATGCCCCTGATTATATAATTTTTTTACTATGCACTACACGAAATAATTGATTGAATACGACAATATTGTAAAATCGTTATTGTATTTTTTAACCTTGAATTGAAAATTAACGAAACCCTTTTTTCTATTAGTAAAGAACGCCACTGATTATATAATTTGTTACTATTTTCTACACGAAATAATTGATTGAATAAGGCAATATTATAAAATCGTAATTGTATAAATTTACCTTGAATTGAAAACTGAACGAAACCCTTTTTTTTATTAGTAAAGAACGTCACTGATTGTATAATTTGTTATTCATTTTATAGTTTCAATAATAATACTCTAAAAAAGTGGAATAACTAATAAACGATTTTTGTATTTTTTTTTTTTGAAAAATTCTTTTCTCTCAAATAAAAGTTTATCCGTCGTTATGATTTTTAAGGGTTTTTGTATTTATTTATTTCAAATATATATTGGATAACTTACCAATATTTATATATATATATATATATTAATGTATATTAATATGAATATAAAATTTATAATAAAATATATACACAAGTTGATCTTTTCATTTTAATTTTAACCACTGATAAAATTACCATAATATAATAATTCCTTGAAGCTAATACAAAACGATTTATTAATTGATTTTCGCACCTGTTATACCTGTTTTTCATTCATGATTTTACATAATTTTATTTTTACAGTTATATTTTATATACATACATATGTATATATAAAAAGGGATCAAAAATAAATATAGAATAGAGTTCGTGTCTTTTTAGCGCTATATAATTTTATCTTTTTAATGCTAATAAATATATTATTGTATATATATATATAAATGTATATATATATATATTTATTATATATTATATTTTGCCATTATAATAAAAATAAATCTATTATATATATATTATATAATAATAAATATAGCTTATAAAAACATTGTTATGTGCCAATAATATAATAAGAGTTCTTTCATTTTTTTTTTTGAAATTGATTTGATTTAGTAGTTAGGGTAAAATGTTTTGTTATTGACAGTTTTTTCATTAAAAATAACTCATTATTGTTTTAATTGTTTATAGAAAAAATTGATGATATAATGGGGAAATTATAGAAATAAATGAAAAGTTAAAATTCATTAAAATTATTTTTTTTTGTATTTAAAGGATAATTACTTTTCGATGAAAATATTAATTAAAGTTCAAGGACAAATTGGATTGAATTGAAGGATAAATCTAGATAGAAAAGTTTATAGATTGTTTATGATAGTGGTAAATTAAATATATTAAAGGTAAATGGTTTTTTTTTTTTTGGATTTAAATTTAAAAACGTCTAAGTAATTATTAGTAAATTTTTTGATTAAGGTTATTTTTTTCAATTTAAAATTAAAATCAAAATATTTCCCAATTTTAATTAAAAAAAAAGTAATAAATAAAAAATATTTGTCTGTAACTTAAATGTAATTAAATAATTTTAACCGCTGTCTTATAAAGTTTTTTTTTTTTATAAAGGAATTTCTTTTACAAATCATGTATAATAAAAACATTTCAAAGTTTTTTTTGATTATTTGGGTATTTTAGGTTATGTTTTTCTAATTTGTTGTCTAATATTTAAAATAAATGCATGTTTTGTAAGATTATGGTGTGTTACTTTACCCTAGTCTTTTACTTTTGCTATACTTTTAATGAGTATGAAATAGTTCTGTTATATTAATATATGAAACTGTAAAGTTAAGAATGTCTGAACACTATTACGTCAATAACATATCAATAATCAATATTTGTGTGTTTACAAATCAGAACTGTATTGAGTTATTATCAAATGATTATAAACAACATAATGATTGTAATGCTTAGATATAAATATAAGTAGGTGTTTTTTAAAGGAGAACAGTGGAAAACATCGAAATCCACCCATAGAAACTATAGGGAGTTCCTTTCGGCTAGTGTGAGACTTTAATTTTCATTAATGTCTTTTTAAAACATAAAGTTTGAAATTGAGGATAGTGATGGGGAAAGCGATCGGTAAAAGACCTAAAGTAATGGTACATATTATCCATATATTATACCGTACATATTATAATCTTACAGAATTTTAATCATATTCTAATTCCAACTGATTAACAATACTATTCATAATATTCAAAGTACTAGGTAAATTTTTTCTAATTTTTGGCAAATAATTTATAATTTACCCTATGATTTTACAAGTTAAAATTAATTCACTGTCTCCAGTATTAGAATGTCTTTTTTTTCATATTTTTTTTGGTTGAAAATACCATAATACATAACAATTTTATATAATTTCATTTTATTTTATGGAGATATTTATGAACAACTACATTATATACATTTTATATGTTTAATACTCTGAAAATTCCTTTATTCTGATATTAGTTCGCAAACACTTTTGGTTTTCATATTTTTTTTTTCATCAGTTATAAGACTCAAAATTTTCGTACAATCCTCTCGTTTTTATGTTTTTGTTTTTTTTTTGGAATTCTAACGAAAGGAAAAATCCGGGGTAGGGGTTTGTTCAAAGTTTAAAGCTTAACAAGAAACCAAATGAAACAAAAAACCAAAATAAGCCAAAAAAAATATTTGTTGAAAAAAATTGAGAAATTCAAAAATTAGAAATTATTGATCAAAGGTACGAGTTAAGGGTAAAAAATATAAAATATTACTTAAATTGAGAGGAGGGAGAGGGGGGTGGGGTGGTCATATGAAATAACAAAGCACTGTTGGTTGATACCAGTTAAATAATAAGTGTAAATATAGTGAAAATGGAAAACGCTTTAGCAAAAATGATAAAGATTTTTCTCTTTTCCATGGTAAGAGTTAAACAACAATTGTTGAATGTTAAAAATAATTTTCTTGGATTAAAATAAAATTATGGGTAGATATAAAGTTGCTGATTGAAAAAGTTTTTTTTGGTTGTTCTTGTAATATTAAATTGTGTTGTACAACAAGTGAAAGTTTCCCCATTTTTTTTGTTTTATTCTTTGTTTTTTTTTTTGAAATCCATTTCTTATTAATTTTATTTAAAATGTTGAAAAATAGAGAAAGTGTTGAGAAAATGGATTATTTCAATTTTGGAGATTTAAAGAAATTTATTAAAAAAATTTACCTGGAAAAAGGTATATTTCAAAATTATGAATTATAAATTTAAAGAATTTTTGCATTATTTGTAGTTACAGTATACAGTTAGTTCCAATTAGTAGAGCATGAGATTAAACGATGATTATTAAATTTTAAAGTTGTAAAGTTTCTAATTTTAAAGTTTTTTGAGAAAACACTGATTTTAGATGATTGACTTATTAAAGATGGTATTTTTGAATTTAATATTGACTATGTAATGTTGTGTTTGCTAATTATTCTAATTTCTAGGGTTTTAAATGATTTGGAGAATAGAAGGAATCCTTAAAAATTCATTTATACTCGAAGCAGTACGATGAGAATCGGGTAGATTTAGAAATTCAAGGGTCTAAAAAAAGTTTAGTTAAATTTTGTAATAGAAGTTTCTAAACGGTTTTAGAAGTTTGGAAATCTAGTTTTCTAAATCTATTACAGTCTATTATTCTAATATACCTAATAATTGCATATTATTTTTAGGCACATCTGAAAACTTTAAAGTTTTGTAACCTAAAATATTATAGGTATTATATATTTAAGTTAAATAATAAAGTGTTAAGTTAAATAATAAAACCTATAAATGGTTAATTAAATAATAGGGTGCAATTAGAATCCTGCACTGCTCATACAATTTTTTAATTAAAGAAAAAATTACTGAAATTTCCTTAATAAATCATTTTGTATAAAATATAAATTATATATTATATGAAATATATAATAAAAATATAAATATAATGTTGCACTTGCATTATATAATTATTATATAATTAAAACACACCGTGAACTCTCTTATCTCACTTAATGTGGCAGAGGTCTTTAAATAAACTCTTAAATAAATTGATGTAAACATACATTGGTAGGTTAAAACGTTACGGTTGGTGACTACAACTTTGAGGTGGTGAAAGATTTTGTATATCTCGGTTGTCAAATTGACACAGAAGGCAGTAACACCAGCCTGGAAATTAAGCGTAAAATAGTGCTAGCCAACCGTTGTTACTTTAGGTTAAGCAAGCACATGCGGTCAAGAACTCTGAATAGAAAGACATGAACACACTGTACAGAACACTCATTGTACCAGTTCTGACATATGATGCAGAATCATTGACCATATCCAATTACGATAAAAATCTGGTAGGGTCTTTTGAAAGGAAGATTCTACGTAAAATTTTTGGTCCAATTAACGTCAATGGAGTTTGGAGACAGCAACAAAATCGCAGGCTGTACGACGATACTGATCTCGTGACTTTCCAACGATTACGCTGGTTAGGTCACGTAGTAAGGATGAATGATGATGCTCCAGCAAGAGCGGTTTTTGACTCCAATCTGGAGGGTAGACGCAGAAGAGGTCCACCACATCTTCGATGGAAAGACGGTATTAAGTCAGACGTAAGAATGCTGAATATTGTTACAAGTTTGAGAGAAGCTGCGCGAGACAGAAGCCAATGGAATGGATGCTTTGGCCTCAAAAATAACAATTTGTTATGGCGATAAAGTAAAGTAGAGTAAAGTAAAACATACATTGAGATATTTCAAATGAGTGTTTAAATCGAAATAAGAACCAAATAACTTACATTTGAATCCTTCAAATTCCAATAACTGAGACAACTTTTAAAACAAATTTCATTTTCTAAATTTAATTCAAACTTAAAGCTTTAAATTTGGTGTATAAAATTTAGTACTAATTTTTTTTGATTTTATAATAATTATATTATTTTTAAATATTATAATATGTGTTTACCATTTAAAAAAAAAATTTTTTTTAAATATCATTTAAATAATACTTATAAAGTCATGGGTTATTTATTCAAAAAATTAAAATATTATTTATTTATCTTTCATACAAACAAATAAAAATTACCCCAAAGGGTTTCATTTTCTTTAAAAGTATCTATAGATAAAATAACATTTATTTATTTTTTGTTTTTTTTTTTTTTTTTTAAATTTTTCTTGTATTTAAAAATACTTTGTGTGAAAATGAATGCTTGTCTATTAAATCAACACTTTTTCATTAATTATTTCTATGTTTTACAGCAAAAGAAAAGCATGTATGTATATATGTATATATATGTATGTGTATGTGTATATGTCTCATTGTTTGGGTAAATATGTTTACATATTGTACAATACTTAAAAGAAAAAAATATTTTAGAAAAAAAATACTTCCGGAAAATAGAAAAATATTTATTTTTCTTCAATGGACATTTTAAAATTTATTCATTTAAATGTAGAAAACCATATGAAAGATTTAAAAAAAAAATGGAAACACATATTTTATAATATATGTATATTATATATATATATATAATATACTTGTTATTATATAATAATAAAAATTAAATAATAAGATGAAAAGTTATTTTTTTAGTTCTTTTAGGAAAAACACCAAGGGACAAGATTACCTTTTCTATTGTATCATTGTATAAATTAATTTGACATTTATATTAAAAAAAAAAATATGACAAGTACGAGGTATATTTAAAGAAAATTCATATTATTTAGTGATCAGTTCCATTCTATACGTATAAATAATAATTTTCAAATAAACTTACATTACTTAAATCTATTTTCAAAATATTTTTAAATATTTTTTATAAATTTTTTAAGGGACACAATAACGAAGCAACTAGTCGTAGTCAAACTCGATATGAAGAAAATTATATGAAATATCTCACCATTTTTTATTTATAACTAATCTTAAAATTCTGTTTTTTTCAAAATATTGTTCAAAAATTATTATGTACTACGAAATCGAAAACAATAATCGTTATTTTTATTTAGAAAAATTAATTTAAACGTCAAAGTTGCCATTGCAGATTTAATTGTCTACGAGAGAATTAAGAATCGCTAAAACTATTTGTTCATAGCGTAGCCAATTTTTCGTAGAAAGTGTACGAGGGAATTTAGAATATGTTTATAGAACATTTGTAATCGAAGTTTCTCCCGTTTAAACCTTCGTGTAATCATATCTAATAAAAAAATATAATTTATTATTATGTAATATCATAATAGTTTATAACTGTCAAATTTGAAAAGAAAAAGCTGAACCAACCACATATTGTATGGGAAAGGGAATGGTTAATGTCAATTTTAATAAAAACTTAAATATAATAAAAACTGTTAATATACTTAAAAATATAATCTTGTAAACTCTATTTCTTGTATATTACTTATAAAAAATTTGGACATATAGTTATTTGAGTTGGATGTGTTAAAAAATCATAAATTTTAAGTTTTCGACCCCTTCTACAGTTTCTAAACAGAAAGCCATGTCAAAAGTACTTAAACTATTTATTTATTGAAATCAAACTTGTCTCATAATTGCAAATTCCCAACTCAAACCGTTTGGAAGATATAAGGGATCAAGTGAATTTTATTAAAACTGAGTTTCGCATAACAGTAAATTATTAAACCACATGGCAAATCTATAAATTCGTGTTACATTATATTTATAATACGTATGAAATCAGCTGTCACTTGGCTTTTTTACATTGAATACTTCAATATACTTTGTAGAATATTAATTATAACAACTGTAAATATAGGACTTTTCAGTACTTTGGACGACTGTAACTCCGTAACAGATGGGTTTTTGCATGATATTATTTTTTTTTTTGTAATACCTATCGGTAATTAAAAAATTCTTTTCTCTATTTTATACAATATAAAAGTTTTGTAAGCACATGGGTGGACGGACAGACACAATGACATATATTGGTACATTTAAAAATTGTTTGAAAATATGCTATAAATATAAATGTCATTAAAGTGCACACATTTATTTCTAAAATTACTTACAAATTACCGAAATATAACATTCTTATATACACCTTGCATATTCCTACATCCGGAATTGCATTACATGGTCTACAATTTAATTTACTTTATAAATTACATTTTTATTTCCTTTTAAAGGTGCCATAAAAATAGATTAAATCGAATAAATACATAATAAATTGATTAAATAACAGTTGTACAATGTAAATGTTATAAAAATGTTATTTAAGTACTTCTGTTATCGAAATTATTTAATCCTATATAAATCGCGTGTCTAGGCAGTCTCTATTTAATGTAATAATTACTTTTAAATAATAAATATAATCTTAAATAATAAATGTGATTAATTTTATTATAGTCTTTTAAACAACTTATTGAAATATTTATAGAACTAATCAAAGGGTGATATTCAAAACGTCATGTAATGTTATCATTAAAAATAATTATCAATTTATTATCATGCACATATTACCAATCATTATACTTTTCCATTATGCCTCGTTTTTATACATTCTTTTGAAAATGAGGTCAATTTTTCAATCTAGGAAATTTTTAAAGAAAATTTATTAAATTAATAGTATAATATGAATATAAGGGCGAAAGGAAATTATTTGTGTAGGAATTTTTAAAATAAATTTAAATCATTATTTAAAGAAAAAACGTTTCGTTTTATTGGATTTACAATAGAAAATTTAATTTCTATTTTTAACTTAAATATAATATTAAAAAAATTAAAAAGAGCTAGACTTACTTTTAAGTGCTTTTTGCAAAATATTTCTTATGGTCAAAATCACAGAATTAGATTTAACCTGCGGGATTTGGTTAGGGTATAATTGCTTTACAGTTTAATTAGTGTAATAAGCATACTAATTATATATTATTATTTAATTATATATTAACAATTTCATATTTATATTTTTCTATATATTTAATAATAATTAATAATAACTACTAAGTAATTTTAAAATTATATAAATTTTAATCTATAAATAAATTATATATTATCAATATATTACAAATTATTTTAATTTAGTAGCTATAAGCTACCAATTTTAGAAATATTTCTTGAAAGTTAAGGTTCAAAATATTTTGTATTTAATTTATATTTGGTATAAATAAAGATAGAGATTATGAATTGAACAAGGGCTGTCTTGTTTTAACTATACTTTTATATATTCTATTTTATTAATACCACTTTTCATTTCCCTCGAATAAAGTACCCAGTTCTTTGACACAACACTCTGCCAAAATAGTCCTTGTACATATATATATATTATAAATTGTACATATTTTTCAAAAACGTATTTACTTGATAACATTCAAGAGTTTGATTTCTTAGTTGCATTAATATCTTATGTCATAACAGGGTAGCAGATTCCTAAATAAAAACTATTTTATAAAGTAACCTAAAACTCAAAAGCCTTGTTCAGGATGTTGTGCTGAAATAGAAGTTAAAAAATAAATTGAAAATTGCATACTTTTATTAAATAATTATTAAAATGTATTATTAAATTTCAATATAATTAATTTCGTAATTTAAAGGGAATTAAAATTTAAATTCTAATTTTACATTATAAATGTTGAAAAAAAAAAAATCAATTAGCAATTTAAAGTTAAATTTAATTTTTAATTTATTTTTTTATTTACCTATAATATCTATATATGCATTTAATTTAATTTTAGTTACAATATTTTATTTAAAATTAATTTTTTTTTTTAGAATAAAATTTAAATGGCAACATTACATAAAATTAAATGTGTTGTTAATTAAATGAATTGTTTATTATTTAAACAAATTTTTTTTTTAAATTATATGGAAGAAAATTGTACAAAGGTGATTATCATGTATAATAGATTGAACATATGTGAACATTTATTTAAGCACTACTTATTTTTTAAATACAAAAAAAAAAGCAAAAAAAACTATAAATATACAAAATTAAAAAAAAAAAACTAGATAATATAATTCATGTTTTCAGCCACAAAATTAGTAAAAAAACATAGTTTCAACTACTAACTACAACTATTTACAACAACAATAAAAAAAAAAAAAATTTTCCAATTACTATTTTTAAAATATATTTTAAATATTACACAAAAGCTAAAATAAATATTATTTTAAAATTGGTAAAAATATATTTATTTAAATTTTTTTTTATGTTTTTTTTTCCTATTTTTGTATCAAATTAAAAATTAATTGCAAACTGGTTTTAATGATGCTACTTTAATATTTCAATTATATGTAATTATTACAGTATTTATTTTTTTTTTATTCTGTATTTTGATTCAATCCCTCCATTTAACCAAATTTTTTTATTTTATCAGATATTCTGATATTTATTTAAAACTAATTATAAATAAATATTTTGAGGCATTTTTATTTGAGTTGCTGTTTATGAGGGGATGATTAAAGTTTTGGAGTCAAAAGTATCGAAGGAATTATTAGTAATGATGACTTTAGACTTCATAAACTGAATTTTTAAAATAAAAGGCGAAAAAACCAGGATTTGGTTTTTGAGATTGAAAAAACAACCAGAAATCGTACCGCCTCCGCATTTTTAGTATTTATACAGTAAATTAATTACGAATTTTATTAAAATATAACTATTAACAAAAAATAATAATTAATTTTAGATTAAGTTTATATTGAAAACCGGGAATTTCCTTTTTCCAACTCGCATTTTGTAACTAATTTAAAACGCGCGTTTTACCTATTTTACAAGTTTACAAGCACATTTTACAATTCTAATATACACAACTTAATTCAATTAAAAAACGAAGAAAAGTGTAGTAGTGTAGACTGTGTCAACTCTGGGATACCCGTATGACCGTAATATAAACATTATATCATCCAATTAATTACTTTTAGCAAAATTTCAAACATACAGCTTCATTAGGTATAGACTAATGCTCATAAAAAAGAACAAGCTGTATGGCACCTACTTGAACCCGTGGACCAAAATGGCTGGATTTTAATAGCGAAGACGACTATTGCATAAAAACTAACTTGTGAATATTTCAAAATTCTAATTCCTTTATTTTTTAAGTTATCGTGCAGACGGACGGACATACATAGCTAAATCAATTTATTTTTAAGTTTTTATCCGATCTATACCTTTGAGTCTATATCTACTCCACCTACTTCTCTGCGTCACAAACGTAATGGCAAATTTAGTATACACTTTTGACTTATAGTCATACGGGTATAATAAACTAGTAAATAATTTTACTTAACTTTTGAGAATAGCAGAAACCTACAGTTTTCTACAAGTGTTTTTACAATTGTGAAATATCATAAAATTATAAGGTCTACTTTTAAAATAAGTGTTTAATTAAAGTTCAATATATTATTTGTAAGATATATATAAATAAAGTCATCATTAATCGAAATTTTACATAATAATTTGAATTTCATGCGAAATTTTCTGTCTTTAATATCTGCAATCAATTATAAAATAAGAAGATTTACTCAAAATTAATTTATTTATGTTTACTTTTTTTTTAACCTTGTTTATTTATATTATTTAATTCTGGAAACATTAAAGACCCTGTAATCCATTGGCATGTCTGTTTTCTTTTATACAAACAAAATGTTGTAGTAAACAAAATAAACAATTAATAATACATACGTGTTTAATGTTCATTGATCTGTGCATAACTATTAAAAATTCTTTAAATATGGTAAGTTTCTTTAAATTTCAGAAAATCTTTAACAGTCGAATTTCCCCCCTCCGCTCCTCATTTTTCAGGAATTCAATATACATGCAACAAGAATTTGTGTTGAATTGTTGAGTATTTTTCTTTAAAACAATTTTTTTTTTACTTTTAGCACATTTTTAAAATTATTTGGTAATGGTCTAATTGTCCAATTTCTCTATCAATATTATTTTTCAATAATTAAACTACCAACTTATAATAACAAATTGTTAGATCGAAATATCTAAGTGCACTTGCACAAATAAATTAATTGAGTAGTCTGAAATCGGAAATAGTGATTGTTTTGCTTAAGAAGCTCAGTGCCGTATCTCATAAATTATGTGTCTATGGTCACTGCCTTGTATATTTTTATATAAGGCAATGGTCTAGTTATTAGAGAAATTGCGTTTCATAAAAGAAATTTAATCTGTAGTACTTCTAAGTTAAAATTTTAATCAATTTCAAAATTTTGAAAAATTTTGATAAATATTGGAAAAAAAATATTTTATGTAGGAACTGTTTTATGGAGTCCAACTTTTACAATTTAAAGCCTAAAAATCCGCAAAAGCACTATATTTAAATTGTTATAACAAAAGTTCTATTAGGTTTATTTTTAATTTGTATAAACATTAAAAGCCAGCTGCTTTCATAATTTTTTTAAATATATATATATAATAAATAATTATACAGAGTACCACTATGCGAAATTTTGGAAAATTTTGGACTCCTCATATCTTCTTAGCGGCTTAAGTTAGAAACTTAAATAAAATTAAGATCCATAGAAATTAGTATTTCAAACATTTTTTTTGTGACGCCCACTGTTTAGGATTAACTGTAAAGGGTTACAAATTGAAATTTTGCTATTTTTAAGCACCATTTATTTGAAAACCTGTCAAAAATTTTTTCAAATAATATACAAAAATTAATGCTCAAATATAACATTTCTAGATAATGACAAGGTTTTTTAATAATTGTAAAGTGCGTTCTTAAACTGGAAGTAGTCGTCTGGTTTGACAGCTATTTATTTCAAAAAACCTATAGTGTTTTAAATCACTTGTTTTCATCAAATTATTTGTTTTTCATGTTACATCAAATAAATGTTTCACCCCTGATCCAAAAACTGATGAACTAATTTTATTATTAGTCCCAAAACCTAATTTAAATAACTTCGCAAATAAATAGAAAACTGCAATTACCACAACGTTCAAATAATTTAACTACTTTGTTTTTTTTTTATTGAAAAACTTTCATTCGTATAAAATCGCAACATTTTCTAATAGTACATTCATAAGGCTGCTTTACTCTGAAATACTATACACACCCCTGAACTCTTCTTTCCATAAATCTCCTTGCCTGTTGACTTACAAAGTTTTTTTTTGTAATGCAAAAAAATTGAATGTACCTAGAATATTTTTTTTTTTTTTATATTATAGTGATTCAGGTGATAAACATCATGTGTTATATGTGTCTGTAATATTATTTGTTATCCCTTTAAAGTTTATTTGTTTAACATATTATTACATATATAAATATGAAGGTAGGTTATTTTTTTTTACCTATGTCATTACATAATAAATTCATAGTGAAAATATATTTTCAATCCTATACTAAAGACACTTTTTTTTGTTTATATTCAGAATGTGTGTGTATGCATACATTTGTGTGTAATATTATTAGTACAATTTTACAAAAAACCCATAAAATGATAGTAATAAATTTTCTTGAATAAAATTTTCCATGTCATGAAATGGAATTACAAAAAAAAAAAAAAACAAAACTAAGAAATTTATTTTGGAAATTCCAAAAACAAAAACTTGTGAATAATAATTCATTATTATTATAAGTGTATGTAAATATGTAACTAGGTATTATGGGAATACAGGTATGTGAATGGTAATTTTTGAAATTGTGCAGCTGTGTTATATTTCTATTAAAATTCTTTTTAGTTTTTGGATTTATTTAAGTAGTTGATGACATTTACAATGTGTGTGTATGGGTAAGTGGTGAAAAAATTTTGATAAGATACATTTTAGTTTTTTAGTACTACATGTATATTAAGGTGAGGTTTGTTTATTTTATAATTAATAATTAAAAAATTTTCTAATGATATAAGCCTTAAGTAAACATATAAATTTGATAACAATTCCATATTTGATAAAGTGTAAAGTAATATTGTATATAATTTTCAGAACGTAATTTGATTAATGCGATTATTTAATTAACCTAATTTAAACATTTTTATTTAAAATCTTAGATCGATTTTAATCTTAGTAACTTTCAGATCCTAGTAACTTTCAGAAATTTGAACCAAATTCTTACATCCAAGTAAATTTTTTTTGTACGATTGCTAAACGGAATTTAGTGTCGACATAATCTATCGGTGCCCCGAATTAAGGCCCTGCGAAATAAAGCCCCCGGGATGTTATTTTTCATTAAATCGTCCTGGGGGTTTATTTCTCATAGGAATTGAGAAATAAATTTCCCAAAATATGGGAAATAAAGTCCATGGTATTATTTCTCCTTTAAGTTGAACTACGACTTCTTTGAGAAATAAATCCCCGGGGTATTATTTCTCATTTCATTTGAGCCTGCAAATGAAAAAAAACACAATGGTTTCATATTTTAGTAAAAAGTTAGTTTTAATTATATCAGTAACGAGTTTAAATATATACAGACTTTCAAAAATAATTAGCACACACATCACGGGTATTCCCTTTTTCCATCATTTATAATACAAACTACACATATGAACCTGATTTTGTAACGAAAGTCTTACATAAATTAATTCATAAATACTCTGGAAAAAGGGTCAACTTCGATTTTTTAACCAATTTAAATATGCTTCTTTATATAGAATCTCGCATAGAAATTTTACCTATATAAAAGTTTATATTTTTAAATTACAAAAATGGATTTTATTACTTGTTTAATGAGAAATAATAACTTCAAGAAGTCGAAGGTTCAATTAAAAGAGAAACAACACCCGGGCTTTATTTTTCAATTACTATGCGAAATAAGACCCATTAAAAGAGAAATAAGACCCCGGGAAACCCCCGGGAGCCCTCCGGGCCTTATTTCAGGGCACCAATCTATCGTGTAAATTTTTATTTTTTAAAAGATTCATTTTTTAATGTACTTTACTGTTGTTTTGACCTTAGTTAAGTGCAGTTATAAAAGATTTGTTTAAATTAATACAGTGCTGTCGATACCATTATTTTTCATTTAGTTAGAAGTACTATGTATTAATTTGAATTAGGATCTTCAACTTTGGCTAAAGGCATATATAACTACAAATGAACTAAAGGATAAAAATAATAACGTGCCCGGTTATGTTTTAAAAAGACACGACTCCGACGGAGGGTTAATAATATATCAGAATTGGATGATTATATAATATTAGTTTACGCTTCTTGTCTATATTTAATTATATTTATATGAAATATTATAAAGGATATTGAAATTATTTTAAAAACATCGGTTACTAAGCCCATTATATAGGTTAAGATACTTTTTTTGCTTATATTAATACAATTTATTAAAAGATCCCATCCAATTTTTTTCATCCCCCATAATCCAGAAATCTTAAATAATTTCCAACTTAATTTCAAATCCTTCAAGACTTCCTTTCCTGTAACTTAATTATACATTTGTATCACAGGTTTTCTCCTAAATTTTGTTTAAGAATGGGTGTGGTTTTGGTGGGTTAAAGTCGCACACTATCCAAAAAAACACCACAAAGTTTCAATGGTGGTTTTCGAGCTTACTTTCGAACTTTTCATTCCCTCGTAAAAAAAAAATTAAGTATAAGAACATGATTTTTAAAATTATAAAAAAATTTAGGATTGAATTTACCGAATTAGAAAATTAAACAAGGATACTGAAGAATTTAATTTAAATTTTTAATATAATTACAAGATTATAGCAAAGCTCATGTTTAAAGTTAAAAAAAACTAAGATTTTAAATAATTTTTTTTTTAATTTTAAACATTTTCGAGTACATTTTCCATAAAACTTAAAGGTGTTTTTTTTTGTATCTAAATGTACACACACACAAATTTCAATTAAAATAATTTAAAAAACATTTTTCGAACAATTTTCTAATTTATTAGATTTTAATTTAACTAGAATATGAAACAAAAAAGTGTTTAAATTTTTAAAATGTTTTCGTTAAAATTCCCTCCAGCATACATTGCACTGAAAAAGCTAACGTACTTTTTTTTTATAATTTTATACATCACACATACATATATAATTTGCCATGTAATGTGGTTAAATTTTAATAATATTTGATTTTTATAATTCAATTTTTTTGCTAATTAATAAAATAATTTGGAAAATTTACACGTCAATTTTTAATTTTGTGTGAAAGATGAGTTTGAAACTATTTTAGAGCATAGAATGTAATTTAGCTTTAAAAATTTTCTGATGTTGTAAAAATGTGCGAATAGTTTTAATAATATTGCTAATTAAAACATTGCCAATAGGATATAATAAGGAAGTTAAATCGTTGATAGGGAGATTTGAGTAGCATTAATAAGTTTTTTTTTTGAATATTTTAATTATATGAATTTTAAAATTCAAACTAATGTTTTTTCTAAGAGTTACAACTTGCAAATCATAGCTTATCTTTAGATAAGAAAACAGATTCAGATCCGGGTTATAAGAAGCCGGCTTTGCTATAAATATAATCTATATTTTCCTACCTTTATAGAACTTTATTTGGTAAAAGAGTGTTCCTTCTTTAGTGATTTCTCCCAAATAACTCCAAGACTTAGAAGCATATTTTGTAAATTATTAAAGACAGAAACTTCAAATTTAGTACAAGAGTGCTCTCTTCTGCTTCCATTATGTTCATAAAATTCGAAATTAATTAGACTAGTTGTACGCACTTGAAAAGAACCCACACACTTAAGAAGATATAAGAAGCATATGTGCCAAATTAATAACTCTAGATACTTAATTTGGCACAAGGTATTTCTGCCCTGCGTCCAATAAGCATATCAACCTTATAAACATATCTTCGAAATTAATAACGTTAGAAAATTGAAATTTTGTTAAAGGTAGTTTGCCCTGTTTGCTTAAAGTTTTTCAAATCTGAGATGAGTTGAAGCAGGAGTTCGTGTAACAGTCAATTGAATTTCTCAGGTGCAAAGTATCAGAGTTGTTTAAATTAACTAACTCTTTGATTTTGCCCTGCATCCAATATCGACTTGAATTTTAAAATGAAATAAATTGGTTGTTCCGATACCTCCCACACGCTTTCCAAGAACTTATAAGCATTTCTTCGGAGTTAATAACATTTAAAAATTTTTAAATTCGTTAAAAGGTAGTTCTGTCCTGTTTTCTAAAAATTCTTAAAATCTGAGATGAGATGAAGCAGGAGTTCGTGTAACAGTCAATTAAATTTGTCAGGTGTAGAGTATTACAGAGTCGGTTGCATCAACCAACTGTTGTTTCATTACTTGTTATTTTTTAAAGAGCTTGGAGAGCCCTTGCTTTTGATAATCATTGCATAATTTTTTTAGTTGTCGTATTATTTAAAAGATGCTATTTTTAAGAGAGGGGAAGGAGAGCTTGTATGGATTCCATATTTAAAACTTTTATATTATAAAATAATAAATTTTTACAGTATAATCATTAATGTAAAGTATGTCTTGTTTAATGTATAGGGCTAAAATAGGGAGGCTCCTTTAGTTTTCAATACTAAAGAACTTTAAATAATATTACCATATCCCTTTTTTTAATAAATTTGCAATTAACTTCGTTTTCCACTTATTAATTACTATACACCCTGTATAAATAATGAAGTAGAATCTCTTGGCATTACTTGTTGTATTTTTTAATTGAATTTCTTCAATAGTTTTAAATTTTCTGAACTACTATTTTACATTGAATATAACGACTAAATTTCATTATACTGTAAAAAAAATAAGTAGTTTTTTAAGTCCCTCTAATTAGTTTCCGTTAGCTATAATAGCATTATTTTTCAATAACTAAAATTATCTTAGAAGTTTGTTTCAATTTAATTTATAAAAATAGTTCAAATTTTTTAGTAATTTCATTTCAAATTTAAAAAAAAAGTGTTGCCGTATGCCTTAAAATATAACTTGATTGTGTTATTTCGGCAGGGCCTGTAAGTTAAGATGGAATGTGCTTTATATCCTACTTTGTATTTCATAGTTTTTATGCAAATATTAAAATCCCTAAAACTGAGCCAATAGTTGAATATGTACTACTTCCAATAATTAAAAATCAATTGTAATGTACTGCTTTACTATAGTGACCTCCAATAAATTGTTTAAATTAAAGTCAATTAAATGGTTTCCCAAAAGAATACCCATTCTTAATAGAATCTTATGTGTTCTATACCTTTTCAACAATCAACAACGGTAATTTACTTATTTCAATCTACAGTCCCCTTTGAACAGTTGGTTATACTAATAAGTTCTATTTTCTCAAATAAAATTTAATTTGATTTAAAATGCAAAAAAAAAAACAGGGAAAACTTTTGCATACTATTTTTAAATATCTTAAATTGAACATCTAACATTTAAATAGGATGTTATTAAACATAGTATTTCAAATTGAATATCGATCAAATTCAATGTAAGACCCATCTTTTCTTGTAAAAGGGGGAAAAAAATGGTATAAAAGATGCTTTAAAAGTAAAATTTCTTTGAAAATAAGTTTTTAATGATGAAATTAGGAAATCCTTTTTAAAAAAATAAAAAACAATTTTACAAAATTTTCCAATTTCAATTGGAAAATTTATCCTGATATAGTTTTTCTTCAATTTTACTTATAAAAAAAAAAAAAATCTTCTTAAGAAAATTTTTCCAAGGATAATTGAAGTGTTACCATTCACAAACGAAATTTTTTAGTAGTAATTTAATATACAAGGGCTAAAATTTATTGATAACAAGGGCCAAAATTTATAAAGCATGTGTACGACCCGATCTTGACCCGTATATGCTGTAGAATCTGTGCTAGACAATTTTACAATAAAAGAAAGAATTTGAATGACAGAGGGTGGACTTTAAGACAAATAATTAGGAAGGCATTTAGAGATCGAACTTGAAATTTGTATATCAAAAACATTAGGAATCGGAACGGAGAAAAGAATGCAGAGAGCATGTTGTAGAAATGAATACCGAGAGACTTAGTGAAATTATAGGTAAAAACCATTCATGCAGTCACCTGCAACCCAAACGCTCTGGAGTAAAGCATTTAGACAAAGTGAGATATATGTTATACTCCTGACAAGAAGCAAGTTATACTCCTATAATAAAAATATATTCAAACTAATATCCTATCATAAAACTATCTAATTCTCTAATTCTTTGCTTCTGAATCCGAATCCTGTAGATGAAAGGTTATTCCATTATTTTTAATAGGGACGTAATATCATAGACAGAACTATAGAGTTAACGACTACTCATTTTAAATGAGATTTACAATTTTTAAAGTACTATGCCGGGCAAGGTATAAATTGGTCTATATATTCAAAATCGTGTACTATCCCTTATGTTTCGAAGTTATGGTAACTAATTCTAACGAAAGAACATCTTTACCAACAGTAAAATATTATTGAAGACAACTGACCAAAAAAAAAGTCAAATAAAAGTCATTTTTTCAAGTTCTATGAACTCAGGCTGTATCATTAATTAGTTAAAAGAAATTAGTCTTTTTTAAAAGATTTTACAAATTACATTTTTTTAAATGAAAAGTTGTTCCAATTGACATCAATTGATATTGATTTGGTAGGCAAATGATAATGAAGTTTGTTTTTAAAACTAAAAACTATAGTGATTCTTTTCCTGTGTTTTAGCGTATTTTCATAAAATTTTGAAAAAATATGTCTATATAGTTTTATTCTGTCCGTCCGTGCGTTGATAAAACTTTAACACCATTTGAAATTAAATAAAAAACAACAAATATAGAAGTTTGCCCTACGATGCTATAATTTACGGTTATGGAACACTCAATTTTGACAAAATTTTTGACTCTTCATATCTGAACGGCTAAAGTTAGAAACTTTAATTTATGGAAGAAACTTTTGGAATTTTTTTGTCACACACATGTGTTCAGGAATTGTTAGAGCTCAGAAATTGAAATTTTGCTGTTTTTAATTACAGGTGTTAACACGTGTCCAAATTTTTTTAAAGTAATCTACAAATATTAAAGCTCAATCGTTTAACTTTAACATATTTTAAAGTTTTTTTTTTTAATATTAAAGGGCTTCCTTTTCTTATAATAATGAAGATCTCAGAAAAGATTCAAATTTTGATACTTGTCACACTTTATTTCCTTGAGCCTGCAAAATGAGTGCGGTGGGAGGATGGATATTTCAGTTCCAGCATAACTTTACGCAAAAAAGTTCAGATCTTTTCCTCTTTAAAGACTATTAGGACTAAAAAACTTAAAATTTTCTATTTATAATAATCAGTAACACAGGCGGTGAATATATTTCTATGATTAAATGACAATAAACCTCTAAGATCATGTATTTCTACACATGTTATAAAGTTACTTGATTATATAGAGCTTATATTCTAAATTTGGATTTCATTTTTATACCCGTATGACTTTACTGTATACTAAATTTGCCATTACGTTTGCGACGCAGAGAAGGATGGGGGAAGATATAAATTCAAAGGTATAGATCGGATCAGAATCCAAAAATAAATCGATCTAGCTATATATGTCCGACTGCATGTTCGTCCGTCCGTTCTCACAGTAACTCAAAAAATAAAGGAGCTAGGATTCTTAAATCTTCACAAATTCGTTTTTATGCAAAAGACGTCATCGCTATTGAAGCCAGCCAGTTTGCTCCACGGGTTCGAATACCTGCTATACAACTTTTTTTTTATATGAGCCTATTGAAGTTGAGTGTATTAAATTTTGCCATAAGCAATTCAACGGATGATATAATGTCGATATTACGGTTATTCGGGTATCCCAAAGTGACACAGTCTACTTTACTACACTCTTCCTCGTTTATTCATAATTTATAATTAGTTAATGAAATATATAAATTATAATATTTTAGATTAACTTTTATTTTATGCAACAGTTTTGGAAATGTACTTTTTTAAAAAACCCTTTGTTTTTCTTATTACTTATTTCCTACCTTTTCGAAAATTCTTTTACTTTTTCTCTTTTTTTAAATTCCTTTTTGTAATTTTTCTAATAAATTCTAATAAAAAAATACTCTTAAAAAAAATTTTATTTGAGTTTTTTTTTTATTTGAGCTTTTTTTTATTTGAGCTTTTTTTTTTGAATTTTTACTCAGTTTAATTCATTTTATTTTATCAGCATATTATTAGTTGTAGAATTGCAAAAATTCAATTTAAATAAAAATTAAATTAAAAAATTTTTATTTAGAGAATCAATTGAATTTACAATTTAATTTAAATAAAAAAATTTTTTTAGTTTTTATTTTAATTATAACAATTATATGTAGAGTGAACCTATAACCATTTATTCATATATACTAATTTAATATTGAACTGGGAATCAAATTTTTCAATAAAATATATAATATAAATATTAAAATTAATAAAAAAACAATAAATTATAATTTTTTTAACTATTTCTCTATTCTGATTTATAATATTATATTTTGATTATATTTTATTGTATATGATATTCAATTAAATAATATTTTTTTTTTTTATATAATAATATTGAGGTTTTAATAGAATTTATATGTTTTTATTTTCTAATAAAATGAATTTTGGTATAAAAATAATAATTTTTTTCAATAAAATTCATTATTTTTTTTTTATTTTGTTTTTTTTTTTTGATTTATTATTTTTAATATAATACAGACGCACAGTCAATAGTCTTTTATTCTTCCTGAATTAATATACGAGTCATTTAACAGAATTGTTTGCACGTCATATTAGATCGTTGCTAAGTTACCAAAATTGGTGTTTAACCAAAACATTAATATGAATTTTGATAATTATAAGAACCTACAGAATAGAATCAAAATAGATATGGGCATTTTTCGTTTCTTGGTCCGTTATTGGGAATACTGAAGAACTAATGAAGCTATTTTGATTAAATCTGTAGGTTACTGATTTTGATGTAAAGTCAATTGCAACTATGAAACTCAAAAGGTGGATTCGGATTTGTGAAGGTTCATAAAAAGTTACAGGGGCTAAACGAGTTTATTTTCGAAACAATTGAATTTTAATCTCCAAATGTTAAACTTGGTAAAATGATATTTAATCATATTTTCTTTATATCCGTGATTAAATTTTTAGATAGATTAGATTGATGCTTCGTGCCTAACTGCCATATGCTTCTAAAAGCCTAACAAGAATATTTTTGAAGTTATTTATAAAAGAACCTTGAAAATATTGTTATACGGGTATTTATCATGGTTTTTTTGATGTTCCTGAACTCTAATCGAATTAGGAAGAAGAGGGAAGCGTGTTGGGTAGCTACCCCCTCCGAATGCTATCAACCATATTTCCAAAATTAATTATGATAAAAATTTTTAATTTTGCGTACGTGTATTCTGCAATATCTTTTTAATATTTTTAAAAAAATGTGGTTGAAGAGGTGTTTGAGATAAGTTGATTCGCGTGGCTATCCCCAGCCTCTCAAAACGAAGTAAATATATCTCTCGAAGTTGTGGGAAGCTATAAACCTATAGGTTATTAAAAAGTCGTTAAAATGGACTTTCAGTTATTTTATTACTTCTTTCTTAACATTACTTCAGAATTGTATTTTATTAGCTGGCTTCTTGGTCTCAGATCTATTTGATTTCCTTTTGAATAACTTAAAATGTTTTATGGAATCATAGATGATATTGAATAAAGTCAGTCGTAGCAAAGTAATGCCAGAATTTAATCTTTTTAATAAATACTAACGAATACTTAAAATAAGGGCTCGTGTTATACTTTGTATTACTTTATTGCAATAGAATGAATAATTTTGAGTAAACAAATCATAAATTAACATAGAATTACTGAAATAATATATATGATTCAATGTTATAAATCTTGTAATAAAATGTTGGGGTACATACTTATGATATGCCTTCTTAAGGCATACTTTTACAACATTTTTTAAAGAATAAATTGACAGCAATTTCGTTTTGAATATTCTTAACTTAATAAATAAATTAATATTTTTTAATTGAATTTGATTTTTTTAAATTTATTAGTTAATAAAACTAAAAATGTTTGGTTTGTTATTTATAAATTTTTTAAAAATATTTCTCTATTAAAATTGAAATCAAGTTGCAAATGCTCCTTATGTAGTAAAAATTTTAAGTATAGTGTTTAATAAAAAACTTCTTTGTTTCTGGGTTCAAACCATCACTTCAAAAATGGAAGGTTAGTATTTTTTTTTACTTACGTTTTTCTAGAGGTAATATATAGTCTACTTTTAGCATTACTGAGTGCTAGTGATTGAACAAGTGCTTATCGAACTCATTACTGTGAGAACTAACTTAAACCACTATTAGGCTTAGATTAATGCACTACTGAAATGCTGTAACCGAACTTTTTATTTAACTTAGTACTGAGAAATAGGTTTTGAAGTTGGTAATGTTAAATTTAACTGAGTAAATATTACAATTAAGAATATTTTTTAAATTTTAGTTTGATATTACTCAATTATTTCTTATATAATTTTTTTTAATATTGTGTAGGTCGTGTTTGAGTAATTCATGATACAGTGCAGCAATATTGAAGAAAATATCTACACAAATAGTGTGTTGCATTTAATTTAATTTGTGTGTTGTACTTAATTTAATTTAATACGCCGGTTCTTAGTCTAAGTCCAAGTAATCAAAGCATTCAAATTAAATTTTTTTCTTTAAGGTCTAGGCTTAGATTAATTCAATCTATCCTTACATATTAATTTTGAGAAATATCACGTACTGA
>OY720442.1:32911689-32978843 GCA_963082915.1 Dolichopus griseipennis | reverse complement strand
CATTTAACCAAATTTATTTATTTTTTTAGATATTCTGATATTTATTTAAAATTTAATTATAAATAAATATTTTGAGGCATTTTTAGTTGAGTTGTTGTTTATGAGAGGATGATTAAAGTTTCGGAGTCAAAAGTCTCGGAGCAATTATTAGTCATGATGATTTAAGACTTCATAAACTGAATTTTTAAATTATAACAAGATTTTGATTTACAAGTTTAGGAAAGCCTCCGCATTTGCAGTATTTATACATTTAATTTATTACGAATTTTATTAAAATATTACCATTAACAAAAAATTATAAATTATAAGAGTGTATACCGGGAAATTCCCCTTTTTCCCAAAACTTACATTTTGAAATTAATTTAAAACTCGCATCTCATTAAAAATTTTACCTTTTTTACAAGTTTACAAGTAAATTTTACAATTCAAATTTCCAAAACTTAATTCAATAAAAAAAAGAGGAAGAGTGTAGTAGAGTAGACTGTGTCAACTTTGGGATACCCTCATGACCGTAACATATACATTATATCATCCGGTTAATTACTTTTGGCAAAATTTCAAACATTCATCTTTATTAGGTGTAGAGAAATGCTCATATAAAAGAAGGAATTGTATGGCAGCTATCTGAACCCATTGACCAAAATGGCTGCATTTAAATAGCAATGTCGGCTATTGCATAAAAACAATTTGTGAATATTTCAAAATTCTAGTTCCTTTATTTTTTGAGTTATTGTGCGGACGGCCGGACATATATAGCTAAATTGATTTATTTTTCAGTTTTTATCCGAACTATACCTTTGAGTCTATATCTACTCCACCTCCTTCTCTGCGTCACAAACGTAATGGCAAATTTATTATACCCTTTTGACTTATTCTGCTATACACGGGTATAATAGCAGAAACCTACAGTTTCCTACAAGTGTCTTACAATTGTGACATATCATGAAACTATGTTTATTTTTAAAATAAGTTTTTAATTCAAGTTCAAATTATTACCTTGTAAAATATGAATATATATATAAATAAAGTCATCATTAATCAAAATTTTACATAATAATTTGAATTTCATGCGAAACCTAATAATCCTTAAAATAATAATTTTTAATAAAAAATTAAGCTCTGGTTCGTCTGAACTGAAACTTAAAAATAGAAAACAAATGCTTTCACGAAATGTTAGAACTGCTGTCTTTAACATCTGCAATCAATTATAAAATAAGAAGATTTACTCAAAATTAATTTAGTTATATTTACTTTTTTTTAAACCTTGTCTACTTATATTATTTAATTCTGGAAACATTAAAGACCCTGTAATCCATTGGCATGTCTGTTTTCTTTTATACAAACAAAATGTTGTAGTAAACAAAATAAACAATTAATAATACATACGTGTTTAATGTTCATTGATCTGTGCAT
Organism: Dolichopus griseipennis; assembly: GCA_963082915.1. NCBI lineage: Eukaryota > Metazoa > Arthropoda > Insecta > Diptera > Dolichopodidae > Dolichopus > Dolichopus griseipennis. The sequence continues at coordinate 32,977,430 of OY720442.1, read as the reverse complement.
AACTATTAAAAATTCTTTAAATATGGTAAGTTTCTTTAAATTTCAGAAAATCTTTAACAGTCGAATTTCCCCCCTCCGCTCCTCATTTTTCAGGAATTCAATATACATGCAACAGGAATTTGTGTTGAATTGTTGAGTATTTTTCTTTAAAACAATTTTTTTTTTTACTTTTAGCACATTTTTAAAATTATTTGTTAATGGTCTAATTGTCTAATTCATCTATCAATATTATTTTTCAGTAATTAAACTACCAACTTATAATAACAAATTGTTAGATCGAAATATCTAAGTGCACTTGCACAAATAAATTAATTGAGTAGTCTGAAATCGGAAATAGTGATTGTTTTGCTTAAGAAGCTCAGTGCCGTATCTCATAAATTATGTGTCTATGGTCACTGCCTTGTATATTTTTATATAAGGCAATGGTCTAGTTATTAGAGAAATTGCGTTTCATAAAAGAAATTTAATCTGTAGTACTTCTAAGTTAAAATTTTAATCAATTTCAAAATTTTGAAAAATTTTGATAAATATTGGAAAAAAAATATTTTATGTAGGAACTGTTTTATGGAGTCCAACTTTTACAATTTAAAGCCTAAAAATCCGCAAAAGCACTATATTTAAATTGTTATAACAAAAGTTCTATTAGGTTTATTTTTAATTTGTATAAACATTAAAAGACAGCTGCTTTCATAATTTTTTTAAATATATATATATAATAAATAATTATACAGAGTACCACTATGCGATATTTTGGAAAATTTTGGACTCCTCATATCATGTTAACGGCTTAAGTTGCAAACTTAAATAAAATTAAGATCCATAGAAATTAGTATTTCAAACATTTTTTTTGTGACGCCCACTGTTTAGGATTAACTGTAAAGGGTTACAAATTGAAATTTTGCTATTTTTAAGCACCATTTATTTGAACACCTGTCAAAATTTTTTTCAAATAATATACAAAAATGAATGCTCAAATATTACATTTCTATAAATGGTAAAGGTTTTTAATAATTTTAAAGGACGTTCTTTAGGACGGACGGACAGCTATTTATTTCAAAAAACCTTTAATATTTTTAATCACTTGTTTTCATCAAATTATTTGTTTTTCATGTTACATCAAATAAATGTTTCACCCCTGATCCAAAAACTGATGAACTTAGTCCCAAAACCTAATTTAAATAACTTCGCAAATAAATAGAAAACTGCAATTACCACAACGTTCAAATAATTTAACTACTTTGTTTTTTTTTTATTGAAAAACTTTCATTCGTATAAAATCGCAACATTTTCTAATAGTACATTCATAAGGCTGCTTTACTCTGAAATACTATACACACCCCTGAACTCTTCTTTCCATAAATCTCCTTGCCTGTTGACTTACAAAGTTTTTTTGGCAAAACTTCCGCAAAGGGGTTGTGAGCTATCAAGATGACGTCATCACATAACGGTACTAAATATCTCAAAGTTTCCGAATATATATATCATTAGTGGCGATGGCGCCATCTAGTGGTCGAAAAATGTATTACAAAATGTTCCTAAGATTTTGTAGCATTTTTATTAAAATGTTATATTTTTCCTGTTAGTCCATAAACTGGAACCAACATCTTACAATATTGTAGGGCATGATATTGTCTTTCATAAACATCTTGTTTCATCTGGATCGGTGCTACCATTTTTGAGATATTGCAATTTAAAGTGAAAATTTAAAAAAAAAAAAAAAAAAAAATCTAACTTTCAAAAAAACTACTATAACTGTGAAATTTTCAAAAACACCCTGTATTATTATTATACCATTAGAAAGGTCTCTTAAAACTCTTTCCAACGGTATATAATAAGTATGGCATATGTTGACAAATAGCCCCACCAGAGAACATAAATGCAAAAATGACGCAACAATTTTATTAAAAAATACATTTTCATACTTTATTTGTCATAAATTTATTTTGCCTTTTTGCAAATTTAAAAATGTAAGAATGCATTTTAGGTTTGGATACAATATTGAGTTTGGTTCTGACAATTTGTTTTGAGGGATTTTGGAGGTGACAACCTCAAAGTTTTAGAATTTTTTTTATTTAAATATGTATGTAAAAATATAATTAGAAAGGCCCTTAGGCTACAAAATCAGAAGTAATTTTATTTGTGAAAATAGAAGCAATTTAATTTTCCAAACTTTTTTATTTAAATAGTTAGGAAGGAGTTTTAGAGTTGGTTTTAAAAGCAGGGTTTTACGCTTTTTCCAGAATATTTATATATGTGTATATGTGGGATTCTCAATTAGGAGGGATTTTAGAGTTGGATTCAAAACCAGGATTGCCCCCTTTTCCAGAATATATATATTTATTAATTAGGGTTGATTATTTTTTGTACGAAATAGCTATGCCGAATTCTCATACCATTCTTTTCATTATAGTGTTGAATTCAAAATCTAGTTTCAATAATTGAGTTAGCGGGGGTTCGGGGGCGGCAGCCCCCGTAATGAAAATATAATATTATTTAACATGTTTTATTACATTGTATTAAAAAAAATTAGGAACTTATTAATTTTTTGAATGAATTAGGTATCCGAATTCTTATACCATTCTTTTCATTTTAGTGTTGAATTCAAAATCTAGTTTCAATAATTGAGTTAGCGGGGGTTCGGGGGCGGCAGCCCCCGTAATGAAAATATAATATTATTTCACATGTTTTATTACATTGTATTAAAAAAAATTAGGAACTTATTAATTTTTTGAATGAATTAGGTATCCAAATTCTTATACCATTCTTTTCATTTTAGTGTTAGAATTTGTATCAATTTTACTATATGGCTTTATTTCGTAAAATTTTAGAAAATGATATGGCTTTATTTCGCATTCAAATGCGAACAACCTGTTCGCCCAACCAACGAAAGGGCCCAACGAAAGGGCTAAATAAAACGTTATACAGGTTGTTGGAACAGTATAAGCGTAATTTTATATCCAACTCATATAATATTCTGGAAAAAGCGTATAATTCTGACTTTATAACCAACTCTAAGGTCCTTTTTAATTATACTTTACATACATATAAATACCTCAAAAATCTTCTAAACAAAACCCAACTCAATATTGTATCAAACTATAAAGTACATTCTTAAATTTTACAATAAATATTTCAAAATGGAAAACAAAAAGGCAAAATAAATTTGTGACAAATAAAGTATGAAAATGTATTTTTTAATAAAATTGTTGCGTCATTTTTGCATTTATGTTCTCTGGTGGGGCTATTTGTATATAGCCCCACCTTATATACTTATTATATACCGTTGGAAAGAGTTTTAAGAGACCTTTCTAATGGTATAATAATAATACAGGGTGTTTTTGAAAATTTCACAGTTATAGTAGTTTTTTTGAAAGTTTGATTTTTTTTTTTTTTTTTGTAAAAATTTTCATTTTAAATTGCAATATCTCAAAAATGGTAGCACCGATCCAGATGAAACAAGATGTTTATGAAAGACAATATCATGCCCTACAATATTGTAAGATGTTGGTTCCAGTTTATGGACTAACAGGAAAAATATAACATTTTAATAAAAATGCTACAAAATCTTAGGAACATTTTGTAATGCATTTTTCGACCACTAGATGGCGCCATCGCCACTAATGGTATATATATTCAAAAAATTTGAGATATTTAGTACCGTTATGTGATGACGTCATCTTGATAGCTCACAACCCCTTTCCGGAAGTTTCACCGTTTTTTTTTGTAATGCAAAAAAATTGAATGTACCTAGAATATTTTTTTTTTTTTTTATATTATAGTGATTCAGGTGATAAACATCATGTGTTATATGTGTCTGTAATATTATTTGTTATCCCTTTAAAGTTTATTTGTTTAACATATTATTACATATATAAATATGAAGGTAGGTTATTTTTTTTTACCAATGTCATTACATAATAAATTCATAGTGAAAATATATTTTCAATCCTATACTATATACACCCTTTTTTTTATTTATATTCAGAATGTGTGTGTATGTATACATTAGTGTGTAATATTATTAGTACAATTTTACAAAAAACCCATAAAATGATAGTAATAAATTTTCTTGAATAAAATTTTCCATGTCATGAAATGGAATTACAAAAAAAAAAAAAACAAAACTAAGAAATTTATTTTGAAAATTCCACAAACAAAAACTTGTGAATAATAATTCATTATTATAATAAGTGTATGTAAATATGTAACTAGGTATTATGGGAATACAGGTATTCATTCATATGTGAATGGTAATTTTTGAAATTGTGCAGCTGTGTTATATTTCTATTAAAATTCTTTTTAGTTTTTGGATTTATTTAAGTAGTTGATGACATTTACAATGTGTGTGTATGGGTAAGTGGTGAAAAAATTTTGATAAGATACATTTTAGTTTTTTAGTACTACATGTATATTAAGGTGAGGTTTGTTTATTTTATAATTAATAATTAAAAAATTTTCTAATGATATAAGCCTTAAGTAAACATATAAATTTGATAACAATTCCATATTTGATAAAGTGTAAAGTAATATTGTATATAATTTTCAGAACGTAATTTGATTAATGCGATTATTTAATTAACCTAATTTAAACATTTTTATTTAAAATCTTAGATCGATTTTAATCTTAGTAACTTTCAGATCCTAGTAACTTTCAGAAATTTGAACCAAATTCTTACATCCAAGTAAATTTTTTTTGTACGATTGCTAAACGGAATTTAGTGTCGACATAATCTATCGGTGCCCTGAATTAAGGCCCTGCGAAATAAAGCCCCCGGGGTGTTATTTCTCATTAAATCGTCCTGGGGGTTTATTTCTCATAGGAATTGAGAAATAAATTTTCCAAAATATGGGAAATAAAGTCCAGGGTATTATTTTTCCTTTAAGTTGAACCACGACTTCTTTGAGAAATAAAGCCCCGGGGTATTATTTCTCATTTCATTTGAGCCTGCAAATGAAAAAAAACACAATGGTTTCATATTTTAGTAAAAAGTTAGTTTTAATTATATCAGTAACGAGTTTAAATATATACAGACTTTCAAAAATAATTAGCACACACATCACGGGTATTCCCTTTTTCCATCATTTATAATACAAACTACACATATGAACCTGATTTTGTAACGAAAGTCTTACATAAATTAATTCATAAATACTCTGGAAAAAGGGTCAACTTCGATTTTTTAACCAATTTAAATATGCTTCTTTATATAGAATCTCGCATAGAAATTTTACCTATATAAAAGTTTATATTTTTAAATTACAAAAATGGATTTTATTACTTGTTTAATGAGAAATAATAACTTCAAGAAGTCGAAGGTTCAATTAAAAGAGAAACAACACCCCGGGCTTTATTTTTCAATTACTATGCGAAATAAGACCCATTAAAAGAGAAATAAGACCCCGGGAAACCCCCGGGAGCCCTCCGGGCCTTATTTCAGTGCACCAATCTATCGTGTAAATCTTTATTTTTTAAAAGATTCATATTTTAATGTACTTTATTGTTGTTTTGACCTTAGTTAAGTGCAGTTATAAAAGATTTGTTTAAATTAATACAGTGCTGTCGATACCATTATTTTTCATTTAGTTCAGAGAAGTACTATGTATTAATTTGAACTAGGATCTTCAACGTTGGCTAAAGGCATATATAACTACGAATGAACTAAAGGATAAAAATAATAACGCGCCAGGTTATGTTTTAAAAAGACACGACTCCGACGGAGGGTTAATAATATATCTGAATTGGATGATTATATAATATTAATTTACGCTTCTTGTCTATATTTATTTATATTTATATGAAATATCATAAATGATATTAAAATTATTTTAAAACGAGGAAAAATGTAGTAGAGTAGACTGTGTCAACTCTGGGATACCCGTATGACCGTAACATATACATTATATCATCCGGTTAATTACTTTTGGTAAAATTTCAAACATTCAGCTTTATTTGGTGTAGAGTAATGCTCATATAAAAGAAGGAGTTGTATGGCAGCTACTCGAACCCTTTGCAGTAGACTAACCAAATTTTGCAGTAACCTTGGCCATTACACTAAACTATTTTTGGCCAAATTTCAAACACTCAGCTTCATTTGGTGTAGAGTAATCCTCATATAAAAGAAGGAGTTGTATGGCAGTTACTCGAACCCTCAGCAGTAGACCAACTAAATTTTGCAGAAACTTTGGCCATTACACTAAACTATTTTTTGCAAAATTTCAGACACCCAGCTTCATCAGGTGTAGTGTAAATCTCATATAAAAGAAGGAGTTGTATGGCAGGTACTCGAACCCTCTGCAGTAGACCAACCAAATTTTGCAGTAACTTTGGCCATTATACTAAACTACTTTTGGCCAAATTTCAGACACGCAGCTTCCATAGATATAGAGTAATGCTCATATAAAATTAGAAGTTGTATGGCAGGTACTCGAACCCGTGGACCAAAATGGCTGAATTTAAAACTCGATTCCGTTTTTTGCATAAAAACGAATTTGTGAAAATTTCATAATCCTAGCTCCTTTACTTTTTGAGTTATCGTGATGACGGACGGACGGACGGACGGCCGGACATACATAGCTAAATCGATTTATTTTTCGATTCTGATCCGATCCATACACTTGAGTCTATATCTACCCCCCCTCCTTCTCTGCGTCACAAACGTAATGGCAAATTTATTATACCCTTGGACTATATAGTCATACGGGTATAACGAGGAAGAGTGTGGTAGAGTAGACTTTGTCAACTCTGGGACACCCGTATGACCGTAACATATACATTATATCATCCGGTTAATTACTTTTGGCAAAATTTCAAACATTCAGCTTTATTAGGTGTAGAATAATGCTCATATAAAAGAAGGAGTTGTATGGCAGCTACTCGAACCCTTTGCAGTAGACCAACCAAATTTTGCAGTAACCTTGGCCATTACACTAAACTATCTTTTGCAAAATTTCAGACAACCAGCTTCATTTGGTGTAGTGTAATCCTCATATAAAAGAAGGAGTTGTATGGCAGCTACTCGAACCCTCAGCAGTAGGCCAACTAAATTTTGCAGTAACTTTGGCCATTACACTAAACTATTTTTTGCAAAATTTCAGACACCCAGCTTCATCAGGTGTAGTGTAAAGCTCAAATAAAAGAAGGAGTTGTATGGCAGCTACTCGAACCCTCTGCAGTAGACCAACCAAATTTTGCAGTAACTTTGGCCATTATACTAAACTACTTTTGACAAAATTCCAGACACGCAGCTTCCATAGGTATAGAGTAATGCTCATATAAAATTAGAAGTTGTATGGCAGGTACTCGAAATCGTGGACCAAAATGGCTGAATTTAAAACTCGATTCCGTTTTTTGCATAAAAACGAATTTGTGAAAATTTCATAATCCTAGCTCCTTTACTTTTTGAGTTATCGTGATGACGGACGGACGGACTGACGGACTGACGGACTGACGGACTGACGGACTGACGGACGGACGGACGGATGGACGGACGGACATACATAGCTAAATCGATTTATTTTTCGATTCTGATCCGATCCATACACTTGAGTCTATATCTACCCCCCCTCCTTCTCTGCGTCACAAACGTAATGGCAAATTTATTATACCCTTGGACTATATAGTCATACGGGTATAACGAGGAAGAGTGTAGTAGAGTAGACTATGTCAACTCTGGGATACCCGTATGACCGTAACATATACATTATATATATGTGCGGCTAATTACTTTTGGCAAAATTTCAAACATACAGCTTTATTAAGTGTAGTGGAATTCTCATATAAAAGAAGAAGTTGTGTGGCAGCTACTCGAACCCTCTGCAGTAGACCAACCAAATTTTTCTGTAACTTTGGCCATTACACTAAACTATTTTTGGCAAAATTTCAGACACGCAGCTTCTTTAGGTGTAGTGTAATGCTCATATAAAAGAAGGAGTTGTATGGCAGCTACTCGAACCCTCTACAGTAGACCAACAAAATTTTGCAGAAACTTTGGCCATTACACTAAACTATTTTTAGCAAAATTTCAGACACCCAGCTTAATTAGGTGGAGAGTAATGCTCATATAAAATAAGAAGTTGTATGGCAGCTACTCGAACCCAGTACAGTAGACCAACCAAATTTTGCAGAAACTTTGGCCATAAAACTAAACTACTTTTGGCAAAATTTCAGACACGCAGCTGTAATAGGTACAGAGTAATACTCATATAAAAAAAGAAGTTGTATGGCAGCTACTCGAACCCAGTACAGTAGACCAACCAAATTTTGCAGAAACTTTGGCCATAAAACTAAACTACTTTTGGCAAAATTTCAGACACGCAGCTGTAATAGGTACAGAGTAATACTCATATAAAAAAAGAAGTTGTATGGCAGCTACTCGAACCCAGTACAGTAGACCAACCAAATTTTGCAGAAACTTTGGCCATAAAACTAAACTATTTTTGGCAAAATTTCAGACACGCAGCTTCTTTAGGTGTAGTGTAATGTTCATATAAAAGAAGGAGTTGTATGGCAGCTACTCGAACCCTCTACAGTAGACCAACAAAATTTTGCAGAAACTTTGGCCATTACACTAAACTATTTTTAGCAAAATTTCAGACACCCAGCTTAATTAGGTGGAGAGTAATGCTCATATAAAATAAGGAGTTGTATGGCAGCTACTCGAACCCAGTACAGTAGACCAACCAAATTTTGCAGAAACTTTGGCCATAAAACTAAACTACTTTTGGCAAAATTTCAGACACGCAGCTGTAATAGGTACAGAGTAATACTCATATAAAAAAAGAAGTTGTATGGCAGCTACTCGAACCCAGTACAGTAGACCAACCAAATTTTGCAGAAACTTTGGCCATAAAACTAAACTATTTTTGGCAAAATTTCAGACACGCAGCTTCTTTAGGTGTAGTGTAATGTTCATATAAAAGAAGGAGTTGTATGGCAGCTACTCGAACCCTCTACAGTAGACCAACAAAATTTTGCAGAAACTTTGGCCATTACACTAAACTATTTTTAGCAAAATTTCAGACACCCAGCTTAATTAGGTGGAGAGTAATGCTCATATAAAATAAGAAGTTGTATGGCAGCTACTCGAACCCAGTACAGTAGACCAACCAAATTTTGCAGAAACTTTGGCCATAAAACTAAACTACTTTTGGCAAAATTTCAGACACGCAGCTGTAATAGGTACAGAGTAATACTCATATAAAAAAAGAAGTTGTATGGCAGCTACTCGAACCCATGGACCAAAATGGCTGGATTTAAATAGCGATGACGGCTATTGCAAAAAAACGAATTTGCGAAAATTTCAAGATCCTAGCTCCTTTAGTTTTTGAGTTATCGTGCGGACGGACGGACGGACGAACGGACAGACGGACGGACGGACGGACGGACATACATAGCTAAATCGATTTTTTTTTCGATTCTGATCCGATCCATACACTTGAGTCTATATCTGCCCCCCCTCCTTCTCTGCGTCACAAACGTAATGGCAAATTTATTATACCCTTTGACTATATAGTCATACGGGTATAAAAATGTCTGATGTTGTAAAAATGTTTGAGTAGTTTTAATAATATTGCTAATTAAAACATTGCCAATAGGATATAATAAGGAAGTTAAATCGTTGATAGGGAGATTTGAGTAGCATTTATAAGTTTTTTTTTTTGAATATTTGAATTATATGAATTTTAAAATTCAGATTGATGTTTTTTCTAAGAGTTACAACTTGCAAATCATAGCTTATCTTTAGATCAGAAAACAGATTCAGATCCGGGTTATAAGAAGCCGGCTTTGCTATCTATATAATCTATATTTTTCTACCTTTATAGAACTTTATTTGGTACAAGAGTGTTCTTTCTTCTTTGTGTCCTTGAAATTTCCGATCAATTGAAGCAGTGGTTCAGATATCTTCCAAATAACTCCAAGACTTAGAAGCATATTTTGTAAATTATTAAAGACAGAAACTTCAAATTTAGTACAAGAGTGCTCTCTTCTGCTTCCATTATGTTCATAAAATTCGAAATTAATTAGACTAGTTGTACGCACTTAAAAAGAACCCACACACTTAAGAAGATATAAGAAGCATATGTGCCAAATTAATAACTCTAGATACTTAATTTGGCACAAGGTAGTTCTGCCCTGCGTCCAATAAGCATATCGACCTTATAAACATATCTTCGAAATTAATATGGTTAGAAAATTGAAATTTTGTACAAGGTAGTTTGCCCTGTTTGCTTAAAGTTCTTCAAATCTGAGATGAGTTGAAGCAGGAGTTCGTGTAACAGTCAATTGAATTTCTCAGGTGCAGAGTATTCAGAGTTGTTTAAATTAACTAACTCTTTGATTTTGCCCTGCGTCGAATATCGACTTGAATTTTAAAATGAAATAAATTGGTTGTTCCGATACCTCCCACAGGCCTTCCAAGAAATTATAAGCATTTCTTCGGAGCTAATAACATTTAAAAATTTTTAAATTCGTTAAAAGGTAGTTTTGGCCTGTTTTCTAAAAATTCTTAAAATCTGAGATGAGATGAAGCAGGAGTTCGTGTAACAGTCAATTGAATTTCTCAGGTGCAGAGTATTACAGAGTCGGTTGCATCAACTAACTGTTGTTTCATTATTTGACCTTGGGGAGCCCTTGCTTTTGATAATACTTGCATAATATTTTTAATTGTCGTATTATTTTAAAGACGCTATTTTTAAGAGAGGGGGGAGGAGAGCTTGTGTGGATTCCACATTTAATACTTTTATATTATAAAATAATTCATTTTTACAGTATAATCATTAATGTAAAGTATGTCTTGTTTAATGTATAGGGCTAAAATAGGGAGGCTCCTTTAGTTTTCAATACTAAAGAACTTTAAATAATATTACCATATCCCTTTTTTTAATAAATTTGCAATTAACTTCGTTTTCCACTTATTAATTATTATACACCCTGTATAAATAATGAAGTAGAATCTCTTGGCATTACTTGTTGTATTTTTTAATTGAATTTCTTCAATAGTTTTAAATTTTCTGAACTACTATTTTACATTGAATATAACGACTAAGTTTCATTACACTGTAAAAAAAATGAGTAGTTTTTTAAGTCCCTCTAATTAGTTTCCGTTAGCTATAATAGCATTATTTTTCAATAACTAAAATTATCTTAGAAGTTTGTTTCAATTTAATTTATAAAAATAGTTAAAATTTTTTAGTAATTTCATTTGAAATTTAAAAAAAAAGTGTTGCCGTATGCCTTAAAATATAACTTGGTTGTGTTATTTCGGCAGGGCCTGTAAGTTAAGATGGAATGTGCTTTATATTCTTCTTTGTATTTCATAGTTTTTATGCAAATATTAAAATTCCTAAAACTAAGCCAATAGTTGAATATGTACTACTTCCAATAATTAAAAATCAATTGTAATGTACTGCTTTACTATAGTGACCTCCAATAAATTGTTTAAATTAAAGTCAATTAAATGGTTTCCCAAAAGAATACCCATTCTTAATAGAATCTTATGTGTTCTATACCTTTTCAACAATCAACAACGGTAATTTACTTATTTCAATCTACAGTCCCCTTTGAACAGTTGGTTACACTAATAAGTTCTATTTTCTCAAATAAAATTTAATTTGATTTAAAATGCAAAAAATAAAACAGGGAAAACTTTTGCATACTATTTTTAAAAATCTTAAATTGAACATCTAACATTTAAATAGGATGTTATTAAACATAGTATTTCAAATTGAATATCGATCAAATTCAATGTAAGACCCATCTTTTCTTGTAAAAGGGGGAAAAAATGGTATAAAAGATGCTTTAAAAGTAAAATTTCTTTGAAAATAAGTTTTTAATGATGAAATTAGGAAATCCTTTTTAAAAAAATAAAAAAATATATTACAAAATTTTCCAATTTCAATTGGAAAATTTATCCTGATTCTTCAATTTTACTTATAAAAAAAAACAAAATCTTCTTAACAAAATTTTTCAAAGATAATTGAAGTGTTACCATTCACAAACGAAATTTTATAGTAGTAATTCAATATACAAGGGCTAAAATTATTGATAATAAGGGCAAAATTTATAAAGCATGTGTACGACCCGATCTTGACCCGTATATGCTGTAGAATCTGTGCTAGACAATTTTACAATAAAACAGAGGCTTCAAATGACAGAGGACGAACTTTAAGAACAATAATTAGAAAGGTATTTGGAGATCGAATTTGAAATTTGGATATCAGAAACATCAGGGCCCCATTGCACCAACAACTTATCACTTATCAAATAATCAATTATTATTTGTTTTGTTGCACCAAAACCATATTTGACATTAGACGTATGCAGTTTGATTAGTAAAAACCATTGACTTATCAAAGAAATTATTATTTGATTAAAGTTTAGGTATCAGAACAGAGAAAAGAATGCGGAGAGATTTAGTGAAATTGTAGGTATCAATCACTCATGGAGTCACCTGCAACTCGAATGCTGGGGAATAAAGCATTAGACACAGTTAGTCATATTTTATACTCCTGACAAGAAACAAGTTATATTCCTATAACAGAAATATATTCAATCATTCTCCTATCGTAAACCGTTCTAATTCTCCCATATTTTCTTTTTAATCCGAATCCTGTAAAACAAAGGTTATCTAATTATTTTTATTAGAGACCTAATATCAAAGACAGATGTACGGAGTTACTGGCTATACTCATTTTCAAATGAGATTTACTTTTTAAAGTACTATGCCGGACAAGGTATAAAATGGTCTATATATTCAAAATCGGCGTGTCTTCGGAAACTAAGAGAACTTTTTATACTGTTTTTCACTACTGAAATTCAACTCATATGATAATTCTATTACAATTTTTAAATTGTAACTGATACTGCCTGCTTCCAAATTTATCAAACCTTCAATATTTGTAATACATGCCGTATCTCTTATGTTTCGGAATTATGGGCAATGAACAATTACTTCAAACGAAAGAACAACTTTACCAACACTAAAATAAAATTGACGATAACTGACCCAAAAAAAAAGCCACATAAAAGTCATTTTTTCAAGTTCTATGAACTCAGACTGTATCATTAATTAGTTAAAAGAAATTAGTCTTTTTTAAAAGATTTTACAAATTACCTTTTTTTTAAATGAAAAGTTGTTCCAATTGACATCAATTGATATTGATTTGGTAGGCAAATGATAATGAAGTTTGTTTTTAAAACTAAAAGCTATAGTGATTCTTTTCCTGTTCTTTAGCACACTTTCATAAAATTTTGTGGCTACATAGTTTTACTGTGTCCGTGCGTCCGTCCATGTTTTGAAATAAAGAAGTGAAAAAAAAAAATTTGAAGAAGGGTGGAAATGTGAGTACCAGCTTAAATTTACAAAAACAATTTCAGAGGCTTTCCTATTTAGAGGCTATTTGGACTTATAAACTTAAAATTTTCTCTTTTTAATAATCAGTAACCTAGATAATGCATATATTTCTAAGGTTAAATTACATTAAACCTCTAACATCATGTTTCTACACATGTTAACAAGTTCCTTGATAGCCTTGGGCTTATATTGTAAATTTGGATATCATTTTTATTCATAACTAGCTAATACCCGGTGCGCGTTGCTGCACCTCTTAATGGAGGTTTAATGGGATGTTAAGGTGATGTTACTGCAAAAAACTAACACAAAAATTACACATGATGTAAATTTTAGTTTTAAAATGTATTAAGCAATTTTTTTAAAAGGATTTTTCTAGAATTATTGTATAACTATATTTTCCAAAATTGGACGTAATTTAATTCTAAAAATTTATTTTTGATCAATCGTAGAACCGACATGTGCTACCAAACAACAAGTCTGTTAATAAACTCAACTCCATGCTTCACGCATACAAAATTTGCAGTCAATTAGTCAAACCATTTCTAATTTAGAGTAAAGTAACGAAAAAATCTGTAAATAGGCGCTGTGCCGCAATGATTTCTAATTTAGAGTAAAGTAACGAAAAAATCTGTAAATAGGCGCTGTGCCGCAATGTGTTAATATAAGGAGCTCCACAAAATTTTTTTTGTGGCTTTCTTTTTAGCTGGGTGGGTGACACAGTGGTTAGAGTGCCGATCATTCATGCGAAAGGCCGAAGTTGGAATCCCAGTGAAAGGGAAAAAACTTTTCTGGTTTTCAGCTCGACTCAGCTACCATTGGGTTCAAATTTTTAAATTTAAACAAAAATAGAATTGAATGTATTGAAAATCTAAGACGTTTCTACATGTTACAAGGGTAGTACTATCTCATGTTTAAATTGTATGTGGAATTCATAAAGATCAATTTTAATAATACGAATATAATATGGCCCCCTGTTCCAACATGTACCTATGGTATAGACAGGCTTATTAGCCTAACAGTTGAACAGTTAGCATTAAAAAAAAAAAAAATAAATACATTTTTTAGTCAAATCTCATCAGTTTTGAAAATGTACTTTTTTAAAAAACCCTTTGTTTTTTTCATTACTTCTTTCCTACCTTTTTGAAAATTCTTTTACTTTTTCTCTTTTTTTAAATTCCTTTTTGTAATTTTTCTAATAAATTCTAATAAAAAAATACTCTTAAAAAAAATTTTATTTGAGTTTTTTTTTTATTTGAGCTTTTTTTTTTTGAATTTTTACTCAGTTCAATTCATTTTATTTTATCAGCATATTATTAGTTGTAGAATTGCAAAAATTCAATTTAAATAAAAATTAAATTAAAAAATTTTTTTTTAGAGAATCAATTGAATTTACAATTTAATTTAAATAGAAAAATTTTTTTAGTTTTTAAATTAATTATAACAATTATATGTAGAGTGAACCTATAACCATTTATTCATATATACTAATTTAATATTGAACTGGGAATCAAATTTTTCAATAAAATATATAATATAAATATTAAAATTAATAAAAAAACAATAAATTCTATTTTTTTTAACTATTTCTCTATTCTGATTTATAATATTATATTTTGATTATATTTTATTGTATATGATATTCAATTAAATAATATTTTTTTTTTTTATATAATAATATTGAGGTTTTAATAGAATTTATATGTTTTTATTTTCTAATAAAATGAATTTTGGTATAAAAATAATAATTTTTTTCAATAAAATTCATTATTTTTTTTTTTTATATTTATTTTTTTTTTTGATTTATTATTTTTAATAAAATACAGACGCACAGTCAATAGTCTTTTATTCTTCCTGAATTAATAGACGAGTCATTTCACAGAATTGTTTGCATGTCATATTAGATCGTTACTAAGTTACCAAAATTGGTGCTAAACCAAAATATTAGTTTTGATTTTGATTATTCTTTAGAACCTAGAGATAGGGTATAGGGTCAATATCAAAGTTAATATCGGAGGGGCAGCTACTCAATTCCCTTTTCCGCTTCCCTCTCTTTAATAATCCGACTCGCTGATATTAACTTTGGTATAGTGTTAGAATGGTTTTATTTTCAGAATTACCAAATAGAATCAAGTTAGATGTGGGTATTGTTTGTTTCTTGGTCCGTTATTGGGAATACTTAAAAACTAATCAAGCTATCTTGATTAAATCTGTAAGTTACTGAATTCAATAGGAAGTCAATCGCAACTGAGAAAAGTCGAAACATGAATCGGGATTTTTGAAGGTTCATAAAAAGTTAGAGGGGGCAGACGAGCTTATTTTCGAAACGATAATTTTAGTCCCCAATTGCTAAACTTGGTAAAATGATATTTAATCATATTTTCTTTATATCCGTGATTAAGTTTTTAGATAGATTAGATTGATGCTTCGTGCCTAACTGCCACATGCTTCTAAAAGCCTAACAAGAATATTTTTGAAGTTATTTATAAAAGAACCTTGAAGATATTGTTATACGGGTATTTATCATGGTTTTTTTGATGTTCCTGAACTCTAATCGAATTAGGAAGGAGAGGGAAGCGTGTTGGGTAGCTACTCCCTCCGAATGCCAATCAAGCATATTTCCGAAATTAATTATGATAAAAATTTTTTATTTTGCATACGTGTATTCTGCAATATCTTTTTAATATTTTAAAAAAAATTGGGTTAAAGAGGAGTGTGAGATAAGTTGATTCGCGTGATTATCACAAGTTTCTCAAGACGAAGTAAATGTATCTCTCAAAGTAGTGGGAAGCTATAAACCTATAGGTTATTAAAAAGTCGTTAAAATCGACTTTCAGTTATTTTATTACTTATTTTAATATCACATCTGGATTGTATTTCATTAGCTCATTCTTGGTTCTCAGATCAATTTGTTTTGTTTTTGAATAACTTAAAATGTTTTATGGAATTATAGATGATATTGAATAAAGTCAGTTCTCAATGCTAGAATGGACTAATCTTTTTAATAAATACTAACGAATACTTAAAAGAAGGGCTCGTGTTATACTTTGTACTACTTTATTGCAATAGAATGAATAATTTTGAGTAAACAAATCATAAATTAACATAGAATTAGTAATAATAATATATATGATTCAAAGTTATAAATCTTGTAATAAAATGTTGGGGTACATACTTATGATATGCCTTCTTAAGGCATACTCTTACAACATTTTTTAAAGAATAAATTGACAGCAATTTCGTTTTGAATATTCTTTATAAATAAATTCCATATATTAATATTTTTTAATTGAATTTGATTTTTTTAAATTTATAGTTATTAAATCTAAAAATGTTAGATATGTTATTTAAACATTTTTTAAAAGTATTTTTCTATTAAAGTTGTAATCATTTTTCTAAAGGTTTCTGGTGTAGTAAAAATTTTAAGTATAAAGTTTAATAAAAAACTTCTTTGTTTTTGGGTTCAAACCATCACTTCAAAAATGGAAAGTTAGTATTTTTTTTTACTTACGAACTTGTAGAGATAACCTAAAGTCTACCCTTTGCATTACTGAGTGCTAGTGATTGAACAAGTGCTTATCGAACTCATTACTGTGAGAACTAACTTAAACCACTATTAGGCTTAGATTAATGCACAACTGAAATGCTGTAACCGAACTTTTTATTTAACTTAGTACTGAGAAATAGGTTTTGAAGTTGGTAATGTTAAATTTAACTGAGTAAATATTACAATTAAGAATATTTTTTTAAAATTTTAGTTTGATATTACTCAATTATTTCTTATATAATTTTTTTTAATATTGTGTAGGTCCTGTTTGAGTAATTCATGATACAGTGCAGCAATATTGAAGAAAATATCTACACAAATAGTGTGTTGCATTTAATTTAATTTGTGTGTTGTACTTAATTTAATTTAATACGCCGGTTCTTAGTCTAAGTCCAAGTAATCAAAGCATTCAAATTAAATTTTTTTCTTTAAGGTCTAGGCTTAGATTAATTCAATCTATCCTTACATATTAATTTTGAGAAATATCACGTACTGAATTGAATCATCATTTGCATATATGTTAGAAGGTTAGTAAATGTTTTTATAAGTGTTATACAAAATTGTGTTTCAGATATTACAAACACAAAGTCTAGCTTTAAGTTTTATTTTTAATATCAAAAAATCGGATGTCGAAGGTTCAGAAAGTAAGTTCTAATTGAGAACGTTTCATATGCCTGTCTATCTCATATTTCATTTGGCTGTAATTCTTGATAATTTGATTCTATTTTATTTGTATTCCAGGCAAAGTATTAATCTAGAAAAAGTTTATCAGATACGGAAGAAGAGCATTGAATTATAAAGTAAATTAATTTGGACTTAGCTAATATTAATGAAAGTGAAAATAATTCTGCAAAATTCAGGCAGATGAAATCCAGATCAATTTAAAACAATACAATAAAAATACAGGCTTCTGATAGTAACCCTTCTAACTTCTGGTCATTTGTTGAATGATGTGTTATATCAATGGATCCTAGTACCATTAATTCTAAGAGACAATAGATAGTTACAACAAACAATTAACAATTTTCAGATAATCAAAGATAAAATATTTCTGACTAGCTTCAGTTCTAGGACCTCTCAGTTTGTAAGCTCTGAACAATTTTTTTTCAAAATTATCAATTAAATGGTCTGTTAGTGGTCTTATATTAATTTTGATCAAGTTGTAATTGTATCCTATAATAATAAAACGATGAATTTAAGAATTTAAAATTTATTAAAGAAAAGCTAATTTTCTTTAAGTTATTATGAATTAAATTATAATTAAATTTTATTTTGTTTTCCTTTTAAGCTCTCAGATATCCCACAGTTTCCAATTATTCAAATATACTTAAAATTTATTTATTTATTATTAATTTTTTTATTTCTGTTTTTTTTTTGTATATTTTCTTTCTTTATTTGTTTTTCATTTGCATGATTTTTTTTTTTTTTTTTATTTATTTATTTTTTTTTTTTTTTTTTTATTTTTATCGCAAAAATCAGCAAAAAAATAAAAAAAATTTATTAATTTCTATACAAAAAAAAAAAAAAAATAAATATTATAATAACGATCATAATAAATAATAATAATAAGGATATTGTCTAGTCCTTAACTTCTCCTAATTCTAATCCTTAAAATATATCTTCAAATATATACATATATATGTATATAATTTTTTATTTGTTTGAAAAGAAATTAAAGTTTTTTTTTTATTTTATACTCTCTTTTACCGCAGGATTATAATTTTCAATCGGAATCATTATAAGTCCCGAATTTTGAATCCCTTTATCCTTACAAAAAAAAAAAAACAAAAAAAAAACGATAAAAACAAATAATATAAGAAAAGAAAATGCGATTATTTGCGATAGGATACAAATAAAAAACCACTATAAATCATATTTACATTGAAAATTGTTTGTTATTTTTTATTTTTTTTTTAATATTCATAATATCCTTTTTGAAAGTTTAAAGTTTGTTTTTTTTTTTTTATATTTTCTTTGTTTACATGTGTATGTGTGTGTTGTAAGGATAATGTATCATGTTATGTTAATAAAAACAAAAAAACACAAATTTAATTATATATTTGCACTCTTGTTTTGTAGAAGTATGTATATATATATATATAATGTATATATATATTAAGAATGAATGGAATAGAATGTAAATGTGGGTATTTGCAAAAAAGCCTAAATACAATATTCGCCTTGTTTACTTATGGAGTTGTAGTAGGAGTAGTAGGAGTAGTAGTAGTGGTAGGAGTAGGAGTAGGAGTAGGAATAGATGTAGTAGTAGTTGCGGTAAATTTGGTTTTTATTGTTATATTATATTATTGAAAATGGTTTAGTATATTGGTTTTTATAATAAAAAAAAAAAACAAAAAAAAAAAAATATTTAGTAAGGATATTATACTAAGGATTTATGTGGTATAAACTTTTTGGTTATTTGTTTATTTTCAGTATTTAATATCAAAATATAATGGTGGATGTTTTTTTCTAAATTGAATATATAGTGTTTTTTTTGTTTTTGTAATGTACTATTATTAACTTGCAGTCAATTTCTAAACATTAATAACGTTTGTAATATATTACAATAGCTTGTTCTCACTCACTGACGCATAAAAAGATAAAGCACCATCGGATATGCTAGAGACTTCCGGTGAAAGCATTTGATATAGATACTATTTAGAAGAATTTGACATAGGAACTTTCGGGTCCTGAGAATTACTTTTAGCCCTTTTAATGTATCAAAAAATTGGAGCATTTTCAAATGTACTTCAATTGGAGCTTTTAGTGTTCCAATATCTCTTTTAGGTTTTTTCTTTGATAATGAAAAACCATGATGTGAGATACCATTAGTCTTGGCAAGATCAATAACGTTTGTTTGGGGATGAATCAAGTTCACTGTTTTGGTGACCAGGAGATTTTCAAATACTGAATTATAAAAGTCAATGTATACATAATAATGTTGGGTATAAATCATGGTCCATGTCCTTTGTTTGGCGCATAAAAGATATTTTTAGACCTCAATTACAAAAGTTACTAATTTCATCATATGGGATATTATTAAAAAGATTTTGGTGAGAATTAATTCTTTAATAATTTGTATGAGAATGTATTGTAAGAATGAAGAATACAATTACTAAAAACCAACCATGCAAACGCTTCCAAACGTAAAAATGTAAATTTAAAACGGGAGCAACTTTGGGAGACAATTCAAAGAATGTGAAAATATAAAATTAATTTTTGTGCATATGTTCAAGAGAATTAATTCAAATTAATCTTTCGATTTCATTTTGAATGAAGTTTTTTTCCAAAATTATAACTAAGATTTGTTAAATTAAAAAAAAATTAAAGATTTCTGAAATCTAATGACATGACCTAAGAAAGGACCTAAGAAAATCCAATAAGAACTGACATAAATAATATGTTACTAATTTGATACTTTTAAAGTAATTAAACAAGCTAATTTATTTAATATCCATGGTAATCAAATATTTATCATATAAAATACATGATATAAGCTAAATAAATAATATGACTAATAAAATAATATTGTCTGCCCACATCGGAAAGGTAAATGGCCCTTCAATTGCATTGCATGCACTTAGAAATACTTAACAAATAAATAAATAGTCTATTTAGCTGAATATTTAAATTTACTGAATATTTAATTTTTTAAAAATGAATTTAAAATTTAAAAAATCAAATAATATGATATAAACTAGTTTGAGTGAAAAATATTTCAACAATTTAATAAAAATTTGTTTTACAATAACATACAAATTTAGCTATCACTATTTAATTTTCATGTAGTAATCTGAATCTGAATTTAAATATTAAATATAATAAATTATATTACTATTAAGAATATGAAACAATGATGGCACTTGTTATAAATTACCATGTTTTCTAAATATTAATCAATCAAAATTATGTTTGCAATACCTAAAATATGAAAAAATTGTTATATTAAACACCTCAAAACAAAAATAATAATTAAATATTAAATAATTCAAAAATTTAATATAACATGTGTAATCATTTCTTTTGTTTAGTTTGCCATCTAAAACCCTAATTATAATTTTAATTCCAAAAATTTCATTTCTACAAAATTTTATCCTAGAATTGTAATCAACAATTTTTAAATTCCTTGTTATGTTATTTGTATTTCAATTTTATATTGTATCACATTTTTCATTTCAAAGGATACACATTAAATACCTTTAAAATTGGAAAGAGATAGATATATGAATATATATATATATTAATGTTTTAGACAATATAAGAATAATACAATTTTACCAGGAATATTTTGTCTGAATAAATATTTATTATTAGTTTTCATATAAAACTTAAAACAATAGAAAAAAAACAAAATGAAAAAAAAGGATGTATTGATATTCAAAATAGGATCTATTTCTCTAAGAGTATCAGGTATTCTTTTTGTTGTTTGTCTAAACACCATCTATATATGCAAAATACAATATATCGATATATACACATATATTAATATATATATATATGTATATATA
This sequence comes from Dolichopus griseipennis, assembly GCA_963082915.1. NCBI lineage: Eukaryota > Metazoa > Arthropoda > Insecta > Diptera > Dolichopodidae > Dolichopus > Dolichopus griseipennis. The sequence goes on along the minus strand of OY720442.1, from coordinate 32,956,026 downwards.
TATATATGTAAACCTTGTTTGTTTATTTTATACCAGTTTTTAAGATAACATTAAAACTTTTAAGTACTTTAAAAAAGGACCTACTTTTATTTTATTTTCTCACATTCATATATGATTGTAATTTACCTATGAATATATACATGTATATATATATATATAATGTGATAGTTTACTTTTGTATATAAACTTAGAAGTTAAATATTTTTGAGATGATGAAAATATAAAGAATAAAAAAAAAAAAAAAAAATTGGATTAACATGTCTAAGGTAAGGTAATATATTATGTATATCCGTTAAAAGTTTTTAATGTTGTTTATATCCACTACTATACATATACATTCGTACATATATATATTTAAACTGTTTTGAGAATACTTTTTTACATTCTTTGTGTTTAAGATCTGCTCCATATACTGAAAGTTCTTTTAGGACTAACGGTATATCAATGCATGCATACACATAGGTATATAATTGCTATTAGAATATAATGAATACCCTTGAGGTATTCAAATATTTAAAAGTTGATACTAAATAATTTATAATTATATATATATATATTAACATATGATTATATACACATATGTATATGCATATATATGGATATATATTCTTTTATAATTCTTTAATTTTCCACACAAAAAAAAACTTAATTCTGCTCTATTATATTATATACTGTGTATATTAAAACTTGTATTTTTGTATATTTGTATGTATAATTGAAAATTGTAATTTGAAATTGTTTCATTATTGGTTTTTTTTTTTTTTTCTTCCCAAAATATATAAACACAATATGTATGAACATATTTACATTCACCAGTACCTAAGTATTTACATATTTAAATATTTATAATGAAGTTGAAGTAAATTCTGATATACATACATACATATAAATCTAATATTGAAATATAAATATAAAATAATTTTAATGTCGAAATCGTTTCTTAATAATATTTTAGAATTAAAAAAAAAAAAAAAAAATGAAGGACTTTACAGAAGGACTTTTAAAACAATATCTTAAATTCAATATGAAAAGTTAATATTGTATTTTTGTATGTATTTGATACATTTTGTGAATTTGGTAACAATGTAATTTCTTTTAATGCCTCTGGGTATCAAATATATAAAAGAATTAAAATTTAGAGAATTGTATTTGTATGATTTTGAAATTTTGTTGTATTGTTTATTGTTTTTTTTTTTCTTTGGCATAATCTACTTTTTGCTTGTATTCAATATTTAAATTTAATTTTTAATAGGATTTTTGCAAAATTTTTTTTCATTATGGATTAAAATTTTTAAAGAAAAAAGAAAACTTACTAACATTTAGTACTGCATGCATACTACGTATAATTAATACCTATTTATAATTTAAAAAGTATGGTTGTTAAAATTATTATTTTTAAAAAATTGTCTAGCAACTAGTAATTTTGTATTTGTACATGTACTTCGACAAGTTGAAGTTGTTTTCATTGACATAATAAAAACGTAATATTACAATATAAGATAATTTTTAAAATGGTAGTTATGGTTTTAATTTTTGCTATATGAAAGGTAAAAAGAGTTATATAATTTATTTATAATGAAAAATTTACTGCCTAGAAGTATGCAATTTAAGTAAAAACCATTATTTAAGGTTTAAAAGTTTAGATTTAATACCACAAAAACATTAGTCAAAGAGTTAAAATAATATGTTACCAAACAAGCCATTGCTTGTTATTGGTGCACCATATGGTACAACATTAGCGCAAGCCAAATGGAGATCCTAAAAAATTAGTAATTCTAGTTTGATAGAAAGTGTATAAGAGTTTGTAACAATATAAACAGAAAGCCCAAGTCCGACTACAAGCATTTTCACTCTAATGAATTCTTCTACAAGGAAGCAAGAATCATAAGAACAGATAATGTGTTAATAAAATTGATTAGAAATCATAATGATAGAGCACAAAACACTTCAGAAAATGATTTAATATCACATATATTTCACCACAATGAGGAGTACATTAAAAAGACTTTGCTCACCAGCTTTATAATCCCTTAGCACTTTATACTTTTTAACAAAAATAGACATATTTTTTTAAACAAAAATAGACCGTAATCACATAATCATGTCCTCCCGTTATATCACTATAACAGACAGGCTACATGTAAGGTCATAGAATATAACCCCGGCAATATACACGGAGAAAATTTAACAGTATGTTTATTTCGGACATAAATAAATTATTAAAAAGAGACCATTGGCGGTTGGAAAACACCTTTAATCTGCACTGAGTAGTTTACACAAATTGTTTTAGATAGGGTGAGTATTTGAAATTAGGTTAAGTTAGATAAAGTTTTTTATTTTTTTTTTTCTTCTTAATAAAATGTATAAATAAATATTTATTAATTTGTTTGGGCCGGTTGCCATAAGGGCATGTAAGCCAGCTTAAAAAAACTTAATCTATATATTAATACTATTTATATTCTTATGTTTTCTACTTTTGTGTGTGTTTTATTCTTTGTGACTCTATTTATATTTCTTTCCATATATCATGGTGTTCTATACTAGTAGTTTTATTATTTTGTTAATGCTGGTTTTGCTATTTTCAGTTATGTTTTTGTGATTGGGTTAGATTCATTGGTCCAGGTTCTAAGTGTTTCCAGACATTCTAAAATACGTGTTTACTGTTACAGTATTGTTGCAAAATCGACAAATGGGAGGATTTTGTCCGGTGAATGTGTTTGTGTGTGTATAGGGTGCACATCATTCTAATCCGTGCCAGCTTTATTCCGGTTTCCCTGTCCCTAAATTTTTTACCAACACTATGTAATAATAATAATGTAAAATTGAACAATTTTAAGTGCAGTGGTATCACACAAGAAAAGCGAGTTCGATCTCCACTCAAGTTGTTAGTTTTTTTTCAAGAAAAATTACTGAAAAAAATAATTAATTTTAAAAATTTAATTATATAAAAATGTCATATGCAAAAAGTCCTTAAATTTATTTTTATAGGATATATAATAGATTAAACCAGTTGATTGTGCGAAAATTTTAAATTTTTCTACAACAAATTTAGTTTTTAATGTAAAATTGCTACCTAACTTTAACATAAATAATATGTCAGCAAAGATTTTAATTCAATGGCCCGTAATTAAATATTCTAGAAAAGAGGCTGCTCTAATTTTTACTACTAGTTCTACTCTTAAATCTCTCCGAATACAAGATGTCACCTTGGCATATAAACTAATATACCAGAAAACTCAAAAGTGCTATATTTCGCTTGGCTTTTTATTTAAATTTTAAAAAAATTTTTGTCAAATTCATGGACATTTTATAAAAATGATATTTTGAGAACTTGTTTCATTTCTCTTTTCAGGACATTTTTCGTACAGCTAAAAATGTAACAAATATTTCTTCATTTTAATTTATATACTCATATAACTTAATTTATTATTACGCGTTTACTTCATAAATAATTTCACTTATAAAAATATATTTACATATTTAAAAAGTATGCCCATATTTAAATTTCAAAACTTACAACTCAAAAATAAAACTTTATTCAACGTCATTTTAAAATTCAATTGAGCGAAAAAGATCAACTACATTTTACAGACAGAAATGAACTTTACAGATTGAACTTTATATTTCAAAATTTCAGGTTGCAATGTGGCAATTTTTGGAAAAGGAAACTTTAAATTACTTTGTTATAACTTTCAGCTATTACATATTTTAAACTATTCTCATAAATTTCTACATATTTTAAAAGAATTTAATAAATGGTGTGTTGTTCTTTTATTAGATTTACTTTTACAAGTATTTCAATCAAATTGAAAATAAATGTCACTTAGATATAAAATTCATATAATTAAAAAAAAAAGAAATAAGACATCAAAGTACTTAATTAAGCTGTTCATTTCCTAGATTAACACCAACTTTTAAAAAAACAAAATCAAATAACAAATCAAAAGAAATTCTTATAAAGAGACAAAATTCAAATGAATTCGTTTATATAAACTTTTTTTATACCCGTGCATACATATATGAACATCGGGTATATTAAAATTACTCCTCCGTTTGTAACGCATCGAAATATAAGAGCTAGATATAGTGTCAAGGGTACGTATCGAATCAGCATCGAAAAGTGAATCGATCTAGCTATGTGTGTCCGTCCGTCAGCACGATAACTCAAAAACTATAAGAGCTAGAGTTCTGAAACTTTCACAAAGTAATTTTTAGACAATTTGTAGGTTCCCTATTGTTTTTGGTTAAAATCGGAGAAAGGCTTCGGGTAGCTGCCATACAAATTTTTCGATATTTTATGAGTATTTTCAAAATTAATAACGAAATAGAAACCAAATATAAAAACAAACAAATTTTTGTTTAATTATTAATCGATTCATGGTGTAGTGGTTAGGACATGTTACTTGTACCAAAAATGTCTCGGTTCGAATTCAGGCTAAGAAAAAATTTTTTTTTTTTTTAAATTCATTTTTTTTATCTATTTTTTTTTTAATAAAATATATGTATTTATTTTATGTTTGAAAAAATTTTAATTTATAGAAAATTTGACAGAAAACTGTCATTTATATTAAAAATTATTAATTTCTTTTAATATTTCTATAAAAAAATTCAAAACTGTTATTTAAAACAAACAATTGATACCATAGCAACTACGATTATTTAAAACTGTTATTTAAAACAAACAATTGATACCATAGCAACTACAATTATTTAAAAATAAATTAATGAGATAAATAAAAACTTGTTTTGTAGACAAGTTATTAATTGTTCTATGGTATAGTGGATAGGACATGGGACTAGTAGTTAAAACGTTTTGGTTCGATTCCTGGCTGGGGCAAAATTTTTTTTTTTTAAATTCATCTTAAAATTCTCATTTATAAATTATTTATTTTTTTTAATACATTTTTAAAAAAATTCAAAACAGTTATTCAAAACAAACAATTGATACCATCGCAACTATAATAATTTAAAAAAAAAATTGAGATGAATATAAAGTCGATGGCTTAGTGGTTAGGACGTCGACATTTTAATTGAAAAGTGTTGGTTCGAATCTCGTTGAGAGCATATTTTTTTTTTAAATTCATCTTTTTTTTTAATTCATTTTTTTTTATTAATTTTTTTTGTAATTAAATATAAAAAAACAAATATTTTGAATTTTCTGTCAAACAGTTCAATTGCAATATATGAATTTCTTATTTATTTAATACACGCACGGGTATCTAAAAGTTGACAAGGGCAACTATAATCTTCCTCGTTTTTTTGTATAAACAATACCTACAATTTTATTATTTTATCTTGGCAAACAAAGTTAAAACACCTACTCATTTTTAATTTTAAGATAAATTATGACAAGTTTAAAAAATAAATTCAAAGAATAGCGATGCTCGCATGTTACAGTGATTCTTAATAAGAAAAACAAAACAGAGTTTGAAAAAGTTTGAAAAATGAGAAGAGTTAATTTGTTTGTTATTTTTTGTTGTTGTTGTTTTTATTGTGTTCATCCTCTCTTACTTTGAAGTACCCTTAAGTCATTTGCTTACATATGCAAAAAATAAAAATTGTACTAAAATAAAAGAAAAAAAAAATTGTACTAAAATTAAACAAAAAAAATTGTACTAAAATAAAAATAGAAAAAAAAAATGAAATTTGACTGAAAAATTAGTAAAACCAGCGAATAGTAGGCAACATTTATTTTATATTTTTTGTTTTTATTGTTGTTATTGTTTTTTTTTTTGTGAAAAGTTCATTACTCTTTGTTTTTTATTTTGTTGTTGTTGTTGTTGTTGTTTTTGTATTTAAAGTAAAAGGATCATATTTATATATCCAAGATTGGATATAATTACCATATGTACATAATTCATATTAAAATTGAAAAGTTTTATTTTATTTTAATTTTTTTTTTGTGCTTTTGTTTTCCTCATTGTATTTTTTTTATTGTTTATGTTTTATGGTTTTTGAAAATTTTTAAACAATTACTTTTAAGAAATATAAAATGGCTTTTATTTTTTTTTTTTTTTGTGATTTCCTTTCTTTCTACTCGTATTTAAAAAAAACTTATGTATAAAATAGCTTTTAACTTGTGCAATTTTGCATTTTCTCACATAAATTTTAAACAAAAAAGTTGAAAAAAAAACATGAGAGGAAAAAAAAAGTAAAATAAAAATAACTGTTTTTTTTTTATTTTGTTTCATATTTGTTTTATTAATTTTTAACTTTTCTTACAGAATTTTATGGTTTTAAAAATAATACAGAAAGGAAAAACAAAAATAGGAAAAACCCAAACACAAACAAATGAAAAAAACACAAAAATATACAAAAATTACCTTGTTGTTATTTAAGTTTTTTTTTTTTGTTTTTTTACATACTTTTGAAATTTTTTACACAAACGTATAAAGTATGTTTATTATAAGGGTTGGGTACGAATGCTCGTATCTTAAAATATTTTTTTATCAATGTTTTGAAAATCTTGGTTTTTAAAAACGCTGTTTTATTAAAATCTTTATGTTTTGGGGGTATTTAAACTATCGACTCCCAAAACTATTTAAATTCGATTTCAAAATGTTGACTTGGACTAATTGTTGATTTTCAAAAAGGAAAGTATATTGAAATTAAAAAATTATATATATATGGGAGAGCCCCATTTTTTTTTTAAATCGTGTTTTTCAAAAAACTCGTTTTTTTAATTTATTTTATAATTTTTGTTTTTATTGTTGTTATTATTGTTATATTTCTCGTTTTTGAGGATTTTCGGATACAAAAGATAGATTTCGGTTGGATACAAAATCAGAATTATGGGTTGATTATGATTTTTCCAGAATATAATAAAAAGTAGATTTTCTAAAGAAGATTTTCGGGAGTGAAGTTTTTTGAAAACAGAATTTAATAAACCGAGATTTTAGACACAACCTATTATATATATGTATATAAGTATTCTGGAAAGAGGCAACATCTTGATTTTGAATTCAATTTTAAAATCTATTTTAATCCATAATCCACAATCTCACATAAACGTATCCCTATATAAATATTTTGAAAAAGACGAAAAACCTTGATTTTGAAACCAACCTAATCTACAATTTTATTTTTGTATTTTCTGAAAGAAAAAGAGATTTACCGAGATTTTGATAAAACGTGATTATGATAAAACGTGATTTTGATGAAACGAGATTTTTTGACTATATCAATCAGATTTTAAGATACGAGCATTCGTTGTGCTCCCTTATAATGGATATATATGCATTTTCATATCACTTCTTTTTTTAAATTCTCGCTCCTGTACTGTATTCCTTTTTTATATGTTAAAAAATAGCTGAAATAATTTTTGGATTGTTCTATGTGGAATAATAATAATCAATTAAAATGTTATACTTAAGTTGTATCTATCCAATTGTTATGTTATAGATTCCTTAAGTTGCAGATTAATTAATTATTTATTAAAAATATTAAAAAATTTAAAGAGATCGACAACTTGACAATGGAAATCTGGACATTTGGAAATTTGGAGGACATTTGTCAAACAGGTGCTAATAAGAAACAGAATCTTTTCTGTTTTCTTTAATATACCTTCAGAATTGAACTGTTCATCCAGTTTTCCCCTTAATGCTTTTTAAGTTGAAATAAGGTTAACTTTACTTGTTTATCAATTTTTATAAGACAGGAAAATTCATTGAAGAAAGTTAATTCACCACTAAATGTTTATAATTAAAAAACTAACATTTTGATTGATTCCTTATAACTCACAGGAGGTTTTGTTTAAAATTTTCAAAGTTTTAATTAGGAATTGCTTAGGTAATATAACCGTTACTTTTCATTACTGAATATTTTAAAGGAATTAAAAAAAGTTTTCGATATTATCGAGAACAAAGACTATTAGGGGGGTTAATCAATATGAAATTACTGTTAAAACTAACTTTCTTTAATATTTGAGATCGCATCTGCATAGGTATTCACAACAGATGGTATTTTAGATATATTAAATTTCAATCTTTAGTCATTATTAAAATTTTTCCAAAAAAATTGCATACTTATAGGGGTTGAATGAAATTAAATTAAGAATTTGCAAATTATTAAAACGACAAAGATTTTAACAGATTTAATATTTTGTTTTCTTTTGTGAAAGTAATAATAAATGAAATTCTTAACTTCTTTTATTGCAATAATTTTTATATTTTAAGATTTTTTTTTTTTAGCTTTGGTTACTGTGTAATTTTGTTATTTGTGTTGTATTGTTTTGTGTAAGTTTGAAGTGAACTAAAATAATGAAGGATGTAAAGCAAAAGACTTTTAAAACCACACATTTTCAAAATGAATTTTTATTGTTGGATTTAGTTTCGTAACAAAATTTCCATGGAGGATTGGATTTTTCGATTTCATACCCATGGAGAAAACTAAGAGACGATTGTGCTAAGAGAAGTTATACCATGTTAAATAATGGAAATTGGTGAATAAGGTGAATACCTGGAGCCTTTATTTGGTCCTTTCAATTGTGAAAGAGTAGCAGATTTATTAAAAAATCAAACAAAAATACAGGAGAACTTTTTTTTAATGATTACTTAAGTTGCCTCTTATAGAACTTTCAATACTCTAAATTTTAAGTTCACGTTTGAGCGCTTAGCAGATACATGGGGACAAAAGTATTGCAAAATAAATATTTTTTGAAACAAAAGAATTAGAATTTATAATAAAAGTTAAAATATTGCAAATTGGTGATTTTTCCTACTTAAGGGGGATGCGCTTGCGCACTACATAAAAATGTTTTTACACAACTGTTATATATTTACTATATTCCTTATATTATATAAAATAGTATATTCTTAGGCTCATAAACGAATAATTGACTGATTGACAGACAGTGTGCAACCATTAAGTAAATTTCAAAAAAAATTTTTGAAATGCGCTAATTATTATAAAGATCTGGAAAAAAAAACTCATGTATTTAAAATGTTCCTTTTGTTTTTGTGAGAAAGAATTATTTTTTAGATTCCATACTTTTGAAAATTACAACCGTCTGTCAATTTGTAGAATATTTAGCTGAAAGATATTTTTGGAAAACATATTTATCTGTTATTTTAAATTAAAACTACTCTACGAATTTAAAATTCAATTATTTACTGTATACACATATCATAACCTTTAATAAATAAATATTTAACTTATACATATTTACAATTACGAAATTGATTCCTTTAAAATATGAAATGTATCAAGAAAATATACCGATAGTGTTTCGGGAAAAAATTTATGTAATATTTTTAAAATTCATATACGTTTAAAAATATATATATACAAAAATTTTAAATTCATTTCACAAACAGTTATCTGACCTATTTTAAAAAATTAAATTTCAAATTGGGATCATGTTCTGATTGCACGTCAATTATGTCAGAACGAATCAATGTTCGATGTTTGATGAATTTTTTATGTAATTTGATTTATTTTGTTCAAATTTTATTTAAAGAATTTTGAAAATAAAACGTTTTTACGAGTTCAACTGTAAAAAAAAAATTAATTTGGATTAAAATTATAAAAAAAATAAAAAACTATACATAATTCAGTCGAAAACTGAATTCAAAAATTTTGAAAAAATTATTTAAAATTCAAATAATAAATCATGATACATAACTAAACGCAAACGCATTTTATTAAGAAGATTTGTTTATTTTAAAAATTTAAAGTCTGTTCATGTAAAACAGTTGTTATTCTATGTTTTATGTTAAGAGTTTTTTTTTCTATGTTTAATGTTTAAATATTCGTGATTTTTTATAAGCTTACAATGTAATTCGGTTATTTATAACATATTTTTTTTATTTTGTATTATTCTTTGTGTGTTATAATCCGAAACAGTTTGCGAATCTTTCCAAATACGGAATTTAGACTAGTGAAAGTATTCGATGAAATCTGTATAAAATTGAAGACAATGTTCTAAAAAGACAGTTTTCAATTTTAAACATTATTCCTAATATTAGACTCATTTGTAGGCATTGAAATATTGGATTTGTCTAGACAACTCCTGAAGCTTATATTACGACTATGTTTAATGTAAAGTGTTTTTCTATGTTTAATGTTGAATTCTTTATATGAGCTAACTATGTAAGCCTCTTATTTATAACATATTCTATGCTATGCATTTCTCTTTGAATGTAAAAAGCCCGAAACGAAAGTTTGTTATTTTCAAATTAAATTCTTAAAATTTTTACTCAGGAAGGATTCGATGTAATCTGTATAAAATTGGAGGCATTTACATTTTAACCATTTTGGACAGTATTGTATCTTAATATAGAATTAAAGGAGATTAAAGCGTCGATTTTAAATATTATCTAACGGAACGAGATTGTCTTGAATTCTCAAACTAATATAAGACTATTTTCAAGATTAAATACTATGTTTCATATTAAAAGTAGGTAAGGAGTGTTGTGTTTTTCTAACACTTCTTAGACACATCAGTAGGCATTGTGGTATACAAATTGCTTTGACAACTCCTGAAGTTTAATTTACGACTATGTTTAATGTAAAGTGTTTTTCTATGTTAAATGTTTAAATACCTGATTCTTTATAAGCTTGCAATGTAATTCTCTTATTTATAACATTTTATTTGCTTTGCATTTCTCTTTGGATGTAATAAGTCCGAAACAGTTTGGAACTTTTAAATTACGATCTTAAAATTTTGACATAATAAGAGATTGTTCGATGTTATCTGTATAAAATTAAAGACAATCTAATACAGTTTGAATATTGAAAACAATGGAATAATTAGAATTTAAGTATCGTAAGTATATCGATAGAAGATTGTCTTCAATGTTCAAACTTTTTAAGATTGTCTTTAATATTAAACTCTATGTTTAATGTACAAAGTTTTTCTATGTTAAATGTTTCAATAGCTAGTTCTTTATAAACTTACGACAAAATTCTTTTATTTAAAACATATTTTTTATTATATATTTTGTTATATTATAAGTGTGAAACAGTTTGTGAAAGTTAAATTAGGAACTTAAAATTTTGACATAGCTTAATACTAAAGTGTTCGATGTAATCTGTTAAAATCAACGACTATCTTATACTGTTTAAAAAGACAATCTTATATCTTTAGTTAAGTAATTAAACTCTGTTATATACTAAATACTTCAATCCTTACCTTCTTAATTATTCGGCACGTTCATCAGCACTCCATTTTATCCAATAAATTACAATTTATATGATAAGTCAAATCCAAATCGTATTTTTTAATAGACACTATTCAGAATAACAACTAAAATCGGTATTTACGAGTTTAAGTATTAATATTAAAAAAACCATATATAAATTCATTGAATTGTTTTTTGTTTTTTTTTAGTATTTGAGGCTTAAATGAAAATAAAAAACTTTTAAAAATTTTATAAATCATCTAGAAAATAATATTCATTGGTATATTTATAAAATATCGTTAAAATTCAAACCAATCGAGTTTTAAGTTTAGCATAAAAACGATTTTCAATTCAAATTCAAAACTTTTATTGCCAATGTTTTAAAAAAAAAAACAAATTTTTTTTTGAAATGTAATTCAATATTTTAAAAATCTTAAAAACAAACTTGAACTATTTTTTATATTGAGTACCTTATAAAGTATAATACAATGATTATTGTAATGCATATATTATATTGTTAAAAAAACATTTTTATACTTTTTTTTTTGCGTTCTATTTGTTTTTTTCTGTTGTTTTTTTTTGCATTAAAATTCTTACATTTACATAATATCTGCTAGTATGACTTGCTGTGACGTCTTATAGCGGGGAGGCAAAGAACTTCTTAGAAATTTTTGTAAAAAAGAGTAAAAGTTCTTCTTCCTATGCTTTGTTTGATTTTTCGTTGCTTTTCAAGAACTGAGTTTTTGGAAGACATCTTGGAGTCTAACTTGGAGGTTCTGGATGTTATGGGGAAGTTCGATAATCTTTCAGAAGTGTCAGTATTTAAATTACATCGCTGGTGTTGTCAAAGATAATTAATTGTTCAAATGATTTAATAAGACGATAAAATCACTACAAGATGGTTCTTTTGATCAATGGTTGGTGGGTTACAGTTGTTTGTCGTGTTGATCGTGACAGTTAATTTAAGTAGCGCGTCAATATTGTTTTGTTATCACAAGTTTTTATTAATAAATTGAGTTTATTTCCAGAAACCTTATTCCATTTTTGCTTCGCTCCTGGATCACTAGGATTACTAGCCAGCGGTGATCATTTACAGCTAAATTGTGCGAGATTTACTACAATACACGGTTAAAGTAATTGGTCTAGTCGATTGCGACAGTGAACTAAAGTAGCGTGTTGATTTAGTTTTGTTACAAGAATTTTATTAAGGTATTAAAGATACTGTCAGAAATCTTATATCATTTCTGCTTCACCCCTGGATCACTAGATCGAATAGATTAAAAAGATTAAATGGGAATTTTGGATTCATGATTTGGGTACAGTTCATTAAAGAAGCTAAAACGATTTTAAAGTTACCAACAATACAATGAGTTTGGTGTTGCGATCACTTATTAGATCCAAAAGTATTAAACTCTTAATATGACTGCTAATGAAGCAAAAGGGGTCCTTAAAGGCAGTTATGAAATCTAAAGGGTCATTAAAAAATTCATTCCTTGAAATGTAATCAAACAGTGTGTAGTTGTATACCAAATGTATTCCAACAATGGGTTATGGGTATTTTGAATTGCGATTTTTAAATTTTCCAGTAAAGTGGTTTTAACTTTATTTTGTGTGTGTTTTTTTAAGTGTGTTAAAGTACATTATACAATGAATTTTTATAGCTTACCATCTCACTTCTTTTTTGTTTTTGTTCCGGGAACTTTTGTTTTTTTATATTCCCTCATTATATTTTTTTTTGTTTACCATTAGTGTATATGATGTGCATGTTGTACATATAACATACACTTAAATATAAATTTAACATTACCATTACCATCATCATCGTTAGAAAAATATTTACAATTTTTGATTTTTATTTTATTTTTGTTTTTTCTGATTATCCTTCTACAATTTCAATTCCTTCTCTCAAAGTTTCTTTTAAACCATTAAAACATAAAAAAAATCCTGACAAGGATCAGGATATGCAAGAAAATAAAACCAACCATAATAAGTATTTCAATTTGAATTCAAGATGAAAGTGGTTAAAAATATTAATAAACTGGCGGCTTAAATAAAACAACAAAAAAACAAAAAATAGAAAAAATGGAAAACCTAGAAAAACATTGTAAAATTCGAAAAAGTAAGATGTCGTAAAGAAAATAGCATAAAGCTAAAGTTGTTTTTTTTTAAAATTTTATTCATTTTGTTTTAAATATGAATACAAATGACATAATAATATCGTCTGAATCATTAAGAAAAAGAAATATGCAATTTTGGAAAGTTGAATTTCTAGAAAAATAAAAAAAAATTTTATTTTATTTTATTTCATTTTTGTAATTTACTATTTTTTTATTGTTTTTCTTGTTTTATTTTTTATTTAAAGATAATGTAAGAGTAGATCGCGCGTGAGAAGAAAATCATAGTACGTTTGTTTGGTTTGTTTTATTGTTGAGACAGAAAAACGTACTAGAGTTTTTTTTTTATTTAATAGGTAGGATTGACCGGGCAATCAGGTGAAGTTAATGAATTTTTTTAGTTTTGAATATTTTATTGGTTATTGTAAAAGTATAGATAAATAAAAGTTTAAGAAATGAGCTATCTTCGTGGAGTTGCTAATAACCTCGATTCTCTTGTTTTTTCCATGTCATTCTACGAGCGAGCATAGGACTTTCATTTGGCATTTCCATCGTCTACGGTTTCCTGCTGCTGTTTTAACATTCTCGCATATGAGGTTAATTGTTTCAATTCGTCTCCAGAAATTATTTGGACGGCCTTATCTTCTATATTCCGTTGGGGCTTCCATTAAGACGTTAATCAGATAAGGTGTCATTAAACCTATACTTAAGGTTAAGCGACTTATGTTGTCCGGAGTTTTTCTTAGCATTTGACCTATCCAGCTCAATTTTTCCTTTTTTGGTTGTTTCATTATGGGTTCTGCTCGTGCAATTCCACATAGATATATTTTGGAAATATTTTGGTAGGCCAAAATATTTTGCATATGATATGTAAACATTTGTTAATGAATGTCGTACAGTTTCTGGGTTCATGATGTTAGCTATTGACCATGATTGGCTGCTGCCATACATAAGCACAGTTTTTACACAAGCATTGAAGATCCTTAATTTTGTTTTTTTGGAGTAATTTTCTGAGTAAATACTGTTCTCAATATCTATCTCCGAACCTCTATCTATGGTCATACTATTACTAAGGTAGTTGAACTGTTTTACGTATTCCACTTGTAGCGTTTTCAGCATGATGTATTGGTTGCTGATGCACCTTTCGACTTTTCATCCGAGGCCTATAACAAATGGGCAATAATTTATAATTCCATATCAATATTAAAAACTTTAATATTTTAATGAAATACAAAATGTAAACAAATAATAAAATTGAATTATATAACTCTTCCAATATAAAAATGTATATATATATATATGATACTAAGATACATTTGTTGCTCTAGCAGTTAAACAGTTATAGCATATTTTAATGTGTCTTATTTTGACAAGGCCATTTTATTTTTAATTAGACGAAGGATGAATTTTTAAAATAATATAAATTAATGAAAACAACTCTCTTAAAATTAGACTATTTGAATATTACATATTTTTTTAAATACAACCTAATTAATAATTTTTTATAGATCTTAACAAGTAATTATAATTAGTTAGGACCCATGCTTCATTTATTTGCAGTATTTTTAAAAACGTGTTTATTTTTTTGTCATCCTTTGTCAAAATTAAAAAATTAAATGGCCTTGTCTTATTTTAGGACACATTAAAACGTACTATTTCTATTCTATTAAAAATTATAAATTCATATACCATTTAAAAAAAACTAAAAGCTTCAGTAATAAAACTTTATGTATTTTCCATATTTTTTTTTTTATTTTTTTTCTTAAAAATATCTTCACTTCAACCTTGAAATAAAATTTTTTTTTTTTTCATTTAACACTTACATTTTTTTAAATTGTACGATTATTTGTCACTCATTTTTAAATGTCACAAATGTCACTTTGAAAATTTACAAAAAAAAAACATTATTGTTTTTTGCCTATCATTAATTATCCATATGAGCCCATTTTTTTTTTGGAAAACCATTTTACTAGCGTTGATCGCATCGTATTTAAAATGACATTTTTAAATCGAATCGCCCCATCATCATCATCATTTTAATAATTCTATATATTCAAAAACAAAAACAAAAAACAACAACAAGAAACAACAACAAAAAATAGTATACATTTTTGAAATTTTTTTTTTTTACCATCATTTTCTTTATCTATTTGTCTTTACTTTATTTTTTAATTTTTTTTGTTTTTGTTTTTATTGTTTTTGTTTTCATTTACAGAAAACAAAACATAAACTTTTATCGAGCAATAAATATAATGTTGTTTGGTTTTAAATAAAGCGAACAAGAAAGAAAGAGAAAAAGAAAAAATATAAAAAATAGAAAGAGAAAAAAATAAAAGTACTTTTTAGATGACAGTTTTGTGTATTTTAAGTGCGATAAAGGATTTATTTTATGCACCCTACTGGGATAACAACTAGATGAAAATCTCTAAACTAAAGCAGGATTTAAATACGAATGGTAGCGAGGACTTTTCTAAAAAAAAAAAATGAAAAAAGTCCTGTTATATTTTTTAAACATTAATAAAAAAATAAATACAAAAAAAAAAACTATACAAGAAAAAATTATATAAAAGTTTTCCATTTATATGCATGTAAGTATATATTTTTTATTGTTCTTTCATGAATTTGAAACAAATTTTTTGTAAAAATGTATTTATGTAAAGTTTTTTGAATTATAGAAAGAGAGAAAAAAAAATAAAAATAAAAAAACTCAAATAAAACAAAAATAAATAAATTGATAATATGAGTTTTACAACTTACTACCTGAAATAATTCTTTTTTTTTGTTTTTTTTAATATATGTATTAATTTTTTCTGTAAATATTTCCTAAATGGGTGTTTAAACGTCACATCTGTATGTCATGACATTAAATGATATCATGAGATGC
The DNA here is from genome assembly GCA_963082915.1 of Dolichopus griseipennis. Lineage (NCBI taxonomy): Eukaryota > Metazoa > Arthropoda > Insecta > Diptera > Dolichopodidae > Dolichopus > Dolichopus griseipennis. Next base: position 32,939,908 of record OY720442.1, on the reverse strand, counting down.
CAAATATGTAATATGAAAATATAATATAAGAAAATATATATTCACGTACTTATGTATGTAGAATTAAACTAAATAGAAAATTTTTTTTAAATGTCATGCTATATGTCATGATAATAATCAAAAAAAAAAATTAAAATACATACATATATTTAGGTTGGGTTATTACAATAATAATAATACACGTTGACATATATCAAGTTCAAAAAAGTTTAACATTTTAATAGTATACATATATTGTTATCAGATTTTTAAAGGTTAGCTGATGAAATAATCAAAAAATAATAACATTAGATTGAGAAAAAAAATTGGATTTATGAATTTAAATGTCAAAATTTAATTAATATAAAAGTTTAAAAAACGCGGCTTTAAAATATAATTCTTAATACAAAAACGAGCCTTAACAAATATTTGGAAATGGTGTTTAATTTAATTTAGAAATTTTTGGAGGGAAAACTTGACATTTAACAAATTATATAGCGAGTCGTTTCTTTTGTGAATATACGGGTTGTTGTCTTTAGAATGATAGAACTTTAAATTGAAATAAAATACATTTAAATTAATTAAGATTAAAGACAAATTTTTGTTTTTTTTCTATTGGAAGATAATTTTATGACATTTAGGTTCTAAGAATCATTTGCGGTATATATAAACGACGACTAGGTCTGAGGAATCGCTTTCGATCAGACAAATTTTGAACTACTTAGACCAATTCAAGTATAATTTCATCATTAAGGCAAGTTATGGGGCTTCCAAAGCTTCTAATGTTTCTGGTTTATCAGCAAACACTTAGACCAATTCAAGTCTTATTTCATCAATAATACAAGTTATGTTAGCTTCCAAAGTGTCTATTGCTTCTGGTTTATCAGCATAAACCAATGACTTCACGTAACCCAAATAAAATAATTCAGTGGCGTTATGTTGGATAACCTTGGAGGCCAATTTATTGAACCATTTCACTAAATAACGTTATCACCAAATATTTCCTTCAAGAAATCAATTGGAAAATCGTTAAGTCAGTCATTGTGAAACAAAATACTAACAGGTTTATACCATTCAGATTTTGGAAGAAAACGTCACTGATAACCGATCAGTAGCGGATACCATTCACAGTAACATTAGCTTCAGCATTTCTTTTAAAGAAATATGGACTGATGATCGTAAATCGATATGGACTGATGATCGTTTACCCTCGGTAAACCAATATGGTATATGCCAATTTAAATTATAGTTTTTTGATTAAATTTTACATTACAATTAAATATTATTTAATTAGATCAGCTTTTACAGGATAACAGAAGTTGTAGCATAATTCCTTTGCATAAACCGAAATACCTTAATTAAACCACCTTTGCCCATATTTATTTAAACAATATAGTGAAATTATTTATAAGAACACATCAAAAAATTCACTGAAATCCAATTAGCATTTTTTAATAAATACTTGACTATACTCCTGCATGGTATAGTGGTTAGATTGTAGATACCTTTGAATCAAGAGGTCCGAAAAATTGGATTCCAAAAAGTAAAAGTAAAAAACAAAAATTTTACATGTGGTTTTTGATAATTAATTTAGCTAATATTGGCCACTTAGTTAAACTTGGAAAATATATTAGTTTTTTATCAATTATATAGTGTAAACAATTAAAAATATATATACAAATTAACATATATTATTATATGCAAAATTATCGCACTAATGCTTGAATTAGATGTGCAGAGTTATGTACGCATCGCAGTAAAAATTATTTAGAACATATGGTATTGCTATGTTATAAAATACATCGAATTTTACATTAAATGCAGACGATGCAATTCATCTCTATTTTTAATTTTCGCTGCGCAATTAATTATATAAGTAAAAAATGCAAAATATAACTAAATTGAAATTCAAATCTATTTTAGAAAAGGCCTTGCAATATTTTGTTTTAATTTACCAAATAAATCAAAAAAGTTTAGATTAGATTAGATTATGCTGATGATGTAGTTCTATGGCACACACAAGATGTGGTTTGAACGAAATGTGCCAAAATTTGAGCTCATATGGCAAACGAGCTGATCTGAAAATAAATACAGCTAAGAACAAAAGTATGCGTACAGAGCACTCAACACATCAGCAAATTCTACTTGAAGAAAGTCAAATTGAAGAAGTAGAGTAGTTCAATTATTTAGGAAGCATGGTGGCAACAAATGATGGAACGGAAGTCAATGTTGACAGCAGAATAAATAAAGCTAGAGCTTCTTTTGGAACTCTATTAAACATATGGCAGCCAAATAATATCACCCTGCGTACAAAGCTAAAAATATATGAAACAAACGTTAAATCAGTACTGCTATACGGCTGTGAAACATGGAGGCAACCGCCAATATCACCAAAAAGTTGCAGGCGTATATAAACCGTTGTTTACGCCGCATCTTAAGAGTTCGTTGGCCCCAAATCATTACCAACACACACCTGTGACAAAAACCGAACCAAAAGATGATTGAAGTCGAGATCTGAGAGAGAAAATGGCGATGTATCGGACACACCTTGAAAAAACCAGAATAAAACATTGCAAGGCAATATTTTGATTGGAATCCACAAAGCAGACGACCTGTGGGTAGACCAAGAAAAAAACGGAGAAGTACTGTTTTAAAAGAGGCAGAAGCGCAACGCAATACGTGGTTAAAGCTAAAAGGAAATGCTAAGGATCGTGAAAGGTGGAGAAGATTTGTTGACGCCCTATTGACCCCACCAGGGGTTCCAGGATCCAGTAAGTAAGTAAGTAATAAAAATTTTATTTACTTTTTCTATAAATTCGGAATAAATTTGTAAAAGTATTTGTAAAGTCTTTGAATTATAAAGAAATTTATATAAAATAAATATATAAATGCATAAATAAGTCGAGATAATACGAGTTTTACAACTTACTACCTGAATTAATTTTGTTTTTATGTTATTTTCTTTATTTATAATTTATCTGTAAATATTTTCTAAATCAGCGTTTACACATCACATCTGTATGTCATGACATTAAATGATATCATGATAATGTAATATAAATATTCCACATATAATATAGAATTATACTATAAACTTAATAGAAGATTTTCGATGTCATGCTATATGTCATGATGAAAATCAAAACAAAAGAAATATACGTATTTTGGGTTGGGCTACATTACAGTTATATAAACACACGTTGACACAAATCAAGTTCAAAAAGCTTAACATTTTAATAGTATATTTTTTATGGGGATTTTATTATAAGGTTAACTTACAAAATAATCTAAAAAATAAAATCCAAAATAGATTTATTTAAATATAAAAGCTTAATTTTTAAATAATTGTAATTGAAGAATTTTCTTAGATTGTATGGTTTGGAAAATGGTTTCTAAATGATAGGGAAATTTGCTAACAAAATGAAAGCTCTAGTTATATTACTAAATTTTGAGGGCAGTTATTCACTTAAGCAACTAGCGCTAAAAAACTTTGTTTAAAAAAGTGCGGCTATTCGGTCTAACAGCGTACGTGATTAATTTTATAACAGAGATTATTATTAGATATTACATCGTGAAATTTGATAATGTATTATGTGCAATATCCACAGATTGTATTATTGAAAACTAACGTATTAAAAATTGTAGGAAATACAGTTATTATTTATATAAAATTGATTTTTGCCTTTAGATTCACACCCCTCTTTTGTAATATGTAAGTAGTGTATCAAAACAGTAAAATACTTCATATGATTAAAAAGCTAGAGCATAAAAAATTTTTCCATTAAATTTTCCCCATCCCCCCAATTCTGAATAATGTAAGCCCAAATTGCGAAATCCTTCCATATCGTCATCCTCAAAATCAAATTGTTCATTTTTCTCAAGAGTTCCACTGTAAAGTTTGGTTAAAAAATTTACGTTCTTCTTGTGTGTTAATGTTACACATTAACCAAAAGAAGATAGTTCAATGGAAATTAATGGTTTTCAAGCTTTCCACTAAATCTAGATTTCGAGACCAGAGTACTTGGTAGACTTTTTTATTGATTTAATATTGGAAAGTATCTTTCGAAAAAACTAAGGGCCAACTAGGGATTGAAAATGAAATAAAAAACCAAAGTTTCCAAATAAAAAATATGTTTTTCTTTAAAAATATCGTTCTTATCGTTAAAATATCTTTCTAAACCTTAATACCCTCAATGCAAAAAAAATAAAGTTCCTTTTGTTCCGTTCCGTTTTGAAGGACCAAAAATAAGAAGTTTTCGTCTCTTAGAATCAAGTATTCGGACAGACATAATATATAAAAAGGAATCAATGATTTTTAATAGATCTAAAATAAAAAGGTAAGGATTTAAAAAGTACGTTTTTCAGTCTCTGTCCAACAAATAGCCCCCAAAATTATAGTGCTACTTTTTTAGACTTTTCTTTATTTTTTCCCCTTTTTGCACATCAACTCTCGAAAAAATTTGATCACCAATATCAAGCTTATTATCTATATAGATTATTATTAATATTTTTATTAGAGCTGTATTTATTAATATTTTTAGTAGAATATTTTTAATAGAGCTATTAACTTTACAAATATTAGTCTTTAATTTAATTGTTAAATAATTTTTATAATAAATTTAATTGGAAAGTCTATACTCGTATACTACATCTGTCACAATAAAGTTCATACCATATGATAGTATGACAAATTAATATCAATAAAATTTGTCAAATATTTTATTTTAAACTTTTGATTATTATAAAGTTTGATTAATTAATTATATTTTAGTAAATTTGATTACAATAAAAGTTTTACATAAATCGATTAAAAATAAATACATATATTAATTTAATAAATTAATGGTTAATATTAATAATAAAAAATTGGATAATTAATAAAATTATATAAAAATTAATGAATATATATAATTCCTACAATATAGGTAATTAAAATTTTTAATATCATTTAATGAGTATAATTATGAATTAAAAAAAAAAACAAAAAAAAATTATTAATAAAATATTATATACGAATATTAATTAATATATAAATGCTTTATTATTTATTACTATTATTTAATGATTGTTTAATGGAAATTATTTTATATCTATTATAAAATTAATATTGTTAATATAACCTAATAAATTATTTAATAAAATAAATATAAAATATATAATAATTAATGAATTACTAAGAATTTTTTTATGAAAAGTTTAAACATTTATTTATGATATTCCTAGAAGTATTAAATTTTAAATTAATTAATTTTTATTGTTCAATAATAAGTTATTAGTTAGTTCATTATTTAAATAATTGAAAATTATTGAATAAACTATTTAATGGTATAGGTTTTATATAAAAATTTACCTTAGTTTTAATTTCAATGGAAAATTCAAAGAAATTTTCTAAGAAAAATATTAGAATTCTAAAAATAAATTAATAATAATTTTTTTATAAAAGGGAGTTTTTTTAATTGTTTTGAGTTTAATATTATCAATACTGTTAATTAATTTTTTACCCATACCAGTTATTTTGAATATTTGAAATCACGTTGCTTTGAACCCAGTGGCGTTTCTCGGATTTTGTATTATATTTTATTCACGGGTTGGGTCTGAATTCTCGGTTTAGTATATCTCGTTTAGAAAATCTCGTTTTAAGAAAATCTTTTAGAATAAATAAAGGGCGGCAGCTTCTTAAAAATATAAAAGGAAAAAAATGTTATATTTTAGACATGTGATGCAATGTAAAAGGTACTAGCTCCTACAATTTTATCATGCAAGATAAAATTGATGTTAAAAGAAGCATTGGTCGAACAGAAATGTCTTGGTTACGTATCAAATATTGGTGATTTAGCACACACACCAATGCATCGGTATTGATGCAGAACAATTTTTTGAAGAATTTAACCGAAGTTCCAGGACATATAACCACTAATATTTAATTGTGGGTAGGCATGAGAGAAGAACATCTAATTGAAAGTAATTGAAAAATTGATAACGGATAATTGAATTTTTTTTTTGATAGATGGAAATCATTTAAGAATTCCTGAGGGACAGTTTATGAATTGGGGTAAGCTGTATGATGGAGTATTCAGACCTTAAATATAATCAGATATGTTATCATTAAAACTAGTCTGTAAAACTGACAATTTATTTAGTTATGGCTCTTTACTTTCTGAGTAAAGTGAGTAAAGTTATGGCTCTTTAATTTGATCTAATAAAATCTAATAAAAAAAATTGATTGAAAAAATATTTTTAACTAACACGGTTCAAACGGTTTAAGAGTTTTAACAAAGTCTTGATTGTCAACTAATCTTGCCGCTTTGATATTTTGATATTAAAAAAAACTAGGCCAGTGTAAATGGAGTTTCTATATTAATGCATTTCTTTGATGAGATTTATTACTCCCGACTCCCAAGTATAAGTTATGAGTTTTTCAAATCTACTAAAACTTACATTAATCTGTAATAAAATCTATATTAAGACTAATATTAATAAAAACTTTTTTATAGTTCTGTGACGTTAACACAAACACAGTAATGTGATGACGTCGTAATAAAATTTTACCGTTATTTTTATAATAGTATGCATCTATATCTAAGAAATATTTTTACACTGGACTGCAACATTAACTATTCTTAAAATTTAAATGTCAAATGTGATATTTTATAGCAAAATTTTTTTTGAACGTATATATTTGTATGTGTATATGTATACAAAATACTACTACTCGTTTGTATTCATAATTTATATTATGACATTTTTTCATCATCATATGCTTTTTTTTTATATGTCAAGTGTAAACGAGTATTAAAACTTTTTTTTTTATAATAATTCATACTTGAATTATATATATATTTATATATATATTTATATATCTTTATAATATCATTATGTTAGTTACATAATTTCCGTATAGTTACGTGATTATAATAATTTTCGTTAAAATTTTATATATACATAGATACACCCACATAACTATAGTAATAATAATAATGTAAATGTATTTGTTAAATTGCATGAATTACTGTTTAAAACTTCAATTTAGAAAATTTATGAGCACTACAAGGAGTCACAAATAAAAAGGAATAACAACAAAAAAATATTTCATTTTTGCATAAAATTCTCATATGAATAAAATAAAGGTTGAGTGGAATTTAATGCAATTTTGTATGATTTGAGTATGATTTGAGTCATTTTCATTTTTTATACCCGTATGACTATATAGTCCAAGGGTATAATAAATTTGCCATTACGTTTGTGACGCAGAGAAGGAGGGGGGGGTAGATATAGACTCAAGTGTATGGATCGGATCAGAATCGAAAAATAAATTGATTTAGCTATGTATGTCCGTCCGTCCGTCCGTCTGTCCGTCCGTCCGTCCGTCCGTCCGTCTGTCCGTCCGTCCGTCCGTCTGTCCGTCCGCACGATAACTCAAAAACTAAAGGAGCTAGGATTTTGAAATTTTCGCAAATTCGTTTTTTTTCAATAACCGTCATCGCTATTTAAATCCAGCCATTTTGGTCCATGGGTTCGGGTAGCTGCCATACAACTTCTTTTTTTATATGAGTATTACTCTGTACCTATTACAGCTGCGTGTCTGAAATTTTGCCAAAAGTAGTTTAGTTTTATGGCCAAAGTTTTTGCAAAATTTGGTTGGTCTAGTGGAGTGGGTTCGTGTAGCTGCCATACAACTTCTTATTTTATATGAGCATTACTCTCCACCTAATGAAGCTGGGTGTCTGAAATTTTGCCAAAAATTGTTTAGTGTAATAGCCAAAGTTACTGCAAAATTTGGTTGGTCTGCTGCTAAGGGTTCGAGTAGCTGCCATACAACTCCTTCTTTTATATGAGCATTACACTACACCTAATGAAGCTCGGTGTCTGAAATTTTGCAAAAAATAGTTAAGTGTAATGGCCAAAGTTACAGCAAAATTTGGTTGGTCTTCGGCAGAGGGTTCGTGTAGCTGTCATACAACACCTTCTTTTATATGAGCATTATATTTCCCCTAATAAAGCTGGTATGTTTGAAATTTTGTAATTAACCGGATGATATAATGTATGTGTTACGGTCATACGGGTATCCCAGAGTTGACACAGTCTACTCTACTACACTCTTCCTCGTTTTATTATTAATTTAAATAAAAATGAATAAGTGAAAAAAAAATTTTTAAATGAAACGAGGAAGAGTGTAGTAGAGTAGACTGTGTCAACTCTGGGATACCCGTATGACCGTTATATAAACATTATATCATTATTATTATAAACATTAATTACTTTTGGCAAAATTTCAAACATATCAGATTTATTAGGTGTAATATAATGCTCATATAAAATAAGAAGTTGTATGGCAGCACTCGAACCTTTTGCAGTAGAACAACCAAATTTTGCAGTAACTTTGGCCATTGCACTAAACTATTTTTGGCACAATTTCAGACACCCAACTTCAATAGGTACAGAGAAATACTCATATAAAAAAGGAAGTTGTATGGCAGCTACCCGAACCCATGGACCAAAATGGCTGGATTTAAATAGCGATGACGGCTATTGCAAAAAAACGAATTTGCGAAAATTTCAAGATCCTAGCTCCTTTAGTTTTTGAGTTATCGTGCGGACGGACAGACGGACGGACGGACAGACGGACAGACGGACGGACAGACGGACGGACATACATAGCTAAATCGATTTTTTTTTCGATTCTGATCCGATCCATACACTTGAGTCTATATCTACCCCCCCCTCCTTCTCTGCGTCACAAACGTAATGGCAAATTTATTATACCCTTTGACTATATAGTCATACGGGTATAAAAATGTATAGGTAAGTGACAATTAGAAAATTTGGAATATATTGAAAAGTATAATACAAGTAGGTACCATGAAATAAAGCCTTAAGCAATAAGATCGGGTCGTTTTTACACTTTAAATATTCAATTATAATTTTCAAAAATAATATAAGATTTAATTATATTGTTAAAAATTTTAAAAAGACGTTACAGTATAATTTCAACCTGTCCGTCTGTCCGCTCGAATCTAAACTAAGTTTTGAGAAGGTAGTGATACGTTAGAAAAATGTATGAGTCATGTAAGAAACACCACAATCTGTGTGTCACATTTTTTTGGCAATCATTTACAAATATAATCCGGACAGTGGCGTAGGTTTAATAGGGTCGACCTTTCAATCGAAGGGTCTCGAATTAAAAACCTGGCCGGACTATATCCAATAAAAAATTATATAATTTATAATTTATATCAGCAATAGTTTATATCATAATATAAAATGTGTATTTGCCACACCTGAAACGAAAGGCTGAATCACTCACTTATCACATTGTGTATGGTAGGGGACTCTTCATAAAGAAATGAATAGATAAAAACAAAAATTTAATCCTCAATATCATATTTTGACATATATCTTTAGTTTTAAAGGACTTCAGGACTTAATTTCGTAGGAGTTCATTAAAATTGAATTAAATATTTTTCAATTTTTACTTATATAATCTAATATATAAAGAAGAAAATTTGTTTGTTTGTTTGTTTGTTTATTTATTTGTCCAGGATTCACGTGAAAACCACTGGTCCGATTGCCACAAAATTTTAAAGGAATAATTCTGGGAGCCCGGGGGTGACATAGGCTATGTCACATTTTTATAAGTCAACAGGTTGCGGCTCCAGAGCTGTTTTAAACTTTTTCGTTTTTTGGATGTCGAGTCAAAACGGCTTGACCGATTGACTTGAAATTTCGCACAGATGTTCGTCTTAGCAACCGGAATTAGTTGTATAAATTTGGTTGGAATAAATTAACCAATTTCGGCCTGGCGGGCTTCCAAAAAATTTTGTGTTTGCGATTTGTGTCCAATTTTACAGGGTGGTGTTGCAGTCGAAAAGAGAGTCTGGCACAAATTTTTGTTGAGTTCGGTTAACCCGTTTGGGCACGAGGGCGCAAAGAAGCTTTTTCAATGTTTTTGATGTCAAACCAAAACCGTTTGACAAATTGACTTGAAATTTTGCACAAATGTTCCTCTTAGCAACCGCAATTGGTTGTATAAATTTGGTTGGAATAATTTAAACCATTTCGGCCGGCGGACTTTCAAAAAATTTTGTGTTTTCGACTTGTGTCCAATTTTACAGGTTGATTTTGTAGTCTAAAGAGAGGCTGCAAAAAGTTTTAGTTAAGTTCGATTAACCCGTTTTCCACGACGACGCCATGAAGTTTTCTATAAATTTTATTTTCTTATACGATTAAAAGTATTTTATTGAAAATTTTGTACCAGCATTTTAATTAAAACCCACATGGTTAATTTGGTTTTGACCTGTTTGTGCGTTTTGAACAAAGATTCAATGAAATTTTCAGTTTTCTTCAAATGAAATCTAAAAATCAAAAAATTCAATTTCTTATATATAATGCTTAAAAACATAGTATTTTAAAACAGTTTTTCCAAAAAATAAGCCTACATTTCTCTCATCAAATCATAAAAAAACGAGGAAGAGCGTATTACAACTTTCAGGTGAGTACTAAACAAAATATAAGTTGAAAAGCAAATTTTTAAACCTTTTCTAAACCATCGACTATATTTTATTCAAACGTTGGCAATTTAAGAAAACTACTATTGACATAGTATAATGACATAATGGCAAACTTAGTATCCCCATTTGACCAATAGTCATTTTAATTCAGTTAACATTATTCGCAGGAAACCTAACATCCTCAACTCTATCGTCAAGGAGCACCAAATTGTCAAGAAGCACCATGTATAGAAAAATAAGAGATAATCGTTCAAACTGTTTTTTAAAGTTTTTGTTTCGCAATCGGTTAAAAGAACTCGACAAAACATTTTTTTAAGCATTCCCCTAATTCAAAGAAGTTGCACCTACTTTCAGAAATTGGACGTAATTTACTTACAAATTTTTTTTTGAACAATCGTTGGGTCGGCAGGGGTTAACAACTTCCAAGTCTGTTAGTAAATTGAACTTCATTTTCAAAGAAGAACACATATAGAAAATTTGAAGTTAATCGGTTAAATCATTTCTAATATATAACAAAGCAACGAAAAAACCTATAAAAAGCTGTTGGGCCACGATGGGTTAACGGAACTCCACAAATATTTTTTTGTGGCTTCATTTATAAGCAAAGTAGTATTTCAAAAAATTGGCTAAAACTTGCGTTTTTACAATTTGCAAGCTTCCGGGCAACGCCGGGTAAATCTGCTAGTCAAATTATAAGAAAGGGTTCAAATTTTCGTGGAAGTTACAATTTATTTTCAAATTTTGTAATGATAAATTTTGTGATGAGGGGATAGATCTTTGAAAATGAGCATAAGGATATTGACTATCCCAATCTTAATTAAAAATGTTGAATGAACACATTTTCTTGAAATAAATAGAACTTATTCAGCTCTATATCCTGTGGCATTTTTTAGGGCACCCAACGAACTTATTAAATAATTCAAAAATGAATAAAAATATAAATATAAAATTAAATATATAAAAAAATGATAGTTCTACTTAATTTGAATAAAATTGATGATTATTTAAATAAAATATTGTGAAAAAAATAATATAATTGTAGTTTTTTAGCATTTAGTTTTACAATTAGTTAATATTAAATATAGATTTTATGGATTTTTTTTTTTGGAAATATTTTGGAATCAAAATGTGGTTTATCAAATAAGTAAAACATGTTAACTAAATTTATTTAATTTAGGCTTAAATTTGTGGAAAGATTTTTGTGCAAATATTTAAAATTATTATTTAATATCTTCAACTCTGTATTATCCTTCTGGGAAACTTTATATTTTAAGAACAACTATATTATTATTGGAGTTGGCTCTTGAATGAAATAAGTTTCAGTTTTTAGTTAGATTTACTCTATATACAAAATTAATTTTAGTATTTAGGCTTTGGGTCTGAAATCTAGGTTTAGTAAATCCCATTTTATATTTTGTAAAAGAATGATAATTCTGAATTTGTATCATTGTCTAAAATATTAAAAAACAAGATTTTTTAAAAAAGCAAGATTTTCTAAACACCAGGATCAAAAAAAATGATTTAATAAGAGAAGATTTTGGAACCCTCCCCTAAAAAAAACTAAATTCAAAATAAATATATCTTGAATTTATTAGTTAATTCTTTATCAAGAAACTCTTTGTTATTAAATATTAATTAAAGTATTAAGTAATATTACTTTTTATATAAGTTAGTATAAGGTCATTTACTATATGACCTTTGGACTATTTAACCATTATAGATTAAAATCAAAGGTGAAAAATTACGAAATTTTCTTTCAGAAAAAACAAATAACAAAAATAAAGGACAAGACCAAAAAGGTTAGGTTTGTGTTGGATTTAATTACATTTTACCAAAAAGATTTTGAATATTTTTTTGTAATCAATTAAGAAAAATTTAATTTATTCCAAGAATAAATTAAAATTCCATTTAAAAATTAATAAGCAATTGTTTGTTGAGTGTTACAAAGATCCGAATGATGGTCAGAAATTTGAACTATATAATAGAAAATTATCATATTATTTAAATTTTCTTAGCCTATAAGAGTTTGGGCTAGAGCTTATAATAAAGAATTTAGGTTAAATAAAAAAAATCTTAGCTTCATCTTAAAAACCTTAACCTTACAAATAAGAAAGTTTTTATAAATACTTGATCTAAATAGTGATCTAATGCTTAAAATTTGTGAATAATGTCAATTGCGAAAATAAAATTTTTCAATTTTTTCAAATTCATTTAAAAAATATTTAATTATACCCGTATGACTGTAGGGTATACTAAATTTGGCATTACGTTTGTGATGCAGAGAAGGAAAGGAGTAGATGTAGCCTCAAGTGGATGGATTGGATCAGAATCGAAAAATAAATCGTCCGTCCGGATAGCTCGAAAATTAAAGGAGGGTTTTAAAATATTTGCAAATTTGTTTTTATGCAATAGCCGTCAACGGTATTGAAATCAAGCCATTTTGGTCCACGGGTTCGAGTACCTACCATACAATTTCTTTTTTTATATGAGCATTACTCTGTACCTATTGAAGCTCTGTGACTGAAATTTTGTCAAAAATAGTTTAGTTTTATGGCCAAAGTTTTTGCAAAATTTGTATGGTCTACTTCAGTGGGTTCGAGGAGTTGCCAAACAACTTCTTTTTTTGTATAAGAATTGCATTACACCTAATAAAGCTTTATGTTTGAAATTTTGCCAAAAGAAATTAATCGGATTATATAATGTTATTATAGGGGTATCCCAGAGTTGACACAGTCTACTCTATTATATTCTTCGTCGTTTTGGTTACATTCATTCGAAAATTTCACTAATACTAACGTATGTTAGTTACCAAAATTTAATTCATATCTAAATATTCTTATCAAATAAACTAACTATCATAAGCATATTATAAAAATTCAAATAACCATCAAATCAAATTAATTAAAATCTTTTACAAATAAATTACAAATTTTAAAACATTTTACAATAAAATTGGATTCTCTTTTTGTATTTTGTTTGTATCAAACCTCAAGTTTCAATATTTCATCCCCCAATTTTATTTATTTCATTTTATCAGAATTCAAAAAGTTAACAAAATCTATAAGATACAGTTTTGTTTTTTTAGTACTTTTTCACAAATAAATAAATTTTCAGAAATTTTTAATTGTAACTACATACATAGTATCATTTATGTACTTAATTTATTCATATATATTTTACATAGAAAAACACTTTTAATACATATAAGAGCAAACGAGAGAAAAATATGTTGTAGGAAATGAGAAAAAACAACATAAAAACAAAAACCAAATTGATTGCACATAAAACCAATCAACATCAATTAAATTCGAATTTCTTATAAATTTGAAAAGTTTAATCCTTCAAAAAAAAAAAACTAATTTTTCTTTTATTTTTTTTTTTTCTTTAATGTTTCAGATACTTTTTAACTTGTATGTTGACACTCAATTAAAATTTCATTTGGTGATCTAATGCGTAAACTTTGTTGATGCACTCTAAGACCCTTTCTTAATTGACTCTTCTATATAAAGAAAATAAGAAAAACATGAAATGTAAACTATAGTGTAAATTTTTTATTTTCTATTGATAAGATTTTTCTTTTGGTAAAAAGAATATAAATTTTGAAATTTTTAATTGAGTAATGAAAATTTGGAAGTTCCGCTGTGGTTTGTAAAATGGAAGTAACTTAGAAGAGTATACAGAGAATAAATATTGTTCTTTAGTAAATATTTTTGTTTTATATTAATTTCATAACTTATTTCTCGGATAAAGATGCTCTGGTACTTATTTTGTATGATTGTAGAAAGATTTTAATAATGAAGCGAGGCTTAATATATATTCAAGGCAATGACTAAATTTTTTAATTCATTCTTAAGTTTTGTAGCTCGTAAATGGTCAGAAATGTGAGATTCTTTGAATTTATTTGATTGATTGTGATAACCAATAGGAAAATACCCTGGTACTTGGTAAAATTACTATTACAAACATCAAAAGAGGCTTTATATAAATCTAAAGGCTATGGCATAACTTTTAAAAATATTTATCTTAAGTACTTATCAAAGACTAATTTTTTTGTATTAAAAAAATAAAAGAGGCCTTATATTTGTATAAATTAAGGCTATGGCATAACTTTTCCAATTTATTCATGAATTTCAGAATTTGTTAAAGCTCAAAGTGAAGAGTGCGTACGAGATTTTTAATTAATATTTTATGTGATTACATATTAGAAAACACTAATGTTTAAAACTTATCATTAAATATAGAATGTTTGGTACTAAAAAATTAAAAGAGGCTTTATAAAAATCTTAGATTGTGGCAAAACCTTCTCATTTCATTTGCTTTAAGTACTCAATATATTAGGTAGGGAAGGAAGTTATGAATATCTATAATGTATAAACTTTGACATATTTTTAAACTACACAACATCAAAATGTAAAACATAAAACAAAACCTATATGATTCGATTAGATCCTAATGGCACTAAAAACTAATACTGGAACAATTGAAAATTGAAAATATTTTTAAAATCTTAATATTAGATTGAACTTAGATTTAACATTTCATTGAATTTGAATTTCAACTACGTTGAAACATTTTTTCTTCGTAATTTTATTTTTAGTTCAACAAATAACCAATTTACACTTTAGGATTTCAAAGAAATTGCATCATTTATAAATTTTAGCCCACTAACATTTATTTTGAAATTAAAATTCTAAGTTTTTTTTTTATGTTTTCATTGTTTTAGAATATCCATTCAAAATTATAAATATGAGTATGCAAGTCTTGCTGCATATATAAGACATGCATATATGTTGCATTTTGTACAAATATAGGGATGATACTCTTTATTTTATTAATTATTGAATTACCGTTTTAAAAATTTCTGAAGATTTAAACTCAGTAGATGAAAGAGTGGAAGTAAATGGAAATATGAATAATGGTTAATATTTACTTCCCAAATTTCAAGTTTCAATCTTTATTATGAAGCATAACTTATTAGGGTTTGGGGGGAGTAAGCGGGAGATACCTTAACTACATTTTCAATTCATCGCAAATCTTAAGGACATAATACAAGCAGAAAAGAATACCCATGTACCAAATATGAAGTTAATATCTTTATTAATTTTGAAAATATGCTTTAAAATCTTAGGTGGTGTCAAGGAGATATGAGAGCCATCAATCAATTTATTCCGAATTTTAGGGACCCAAAGAAAACAGGGAGGAACACCCTTGTACCAAATTAGAAAGTTCTATCTTTATTGATCTACGAGATCTGCGATTTTCTTTCATAAATTACATCCCCAAATATTGGAGTATCTTTCCAATCAAGGAGCTTATCATCATTAAGTCATCATGTTACACCTAGGTTCATAGTGGAATCCTTAGTTAAAATAAAAAATATTAATTTCTAACCTTAATTCTACCCTTACTTTAAACTAATACAGTGCACGAACATAGTTTGGGGGTTTCCCACTATTCTGGCTGAATTAGAATATGAGAAGTCTCCCTCAGTTTAGGTTCTTCGGTATTTTATCAGCTTTCTACCTCACTCAGCAAAAAAAAATGATTATATGATAGTTATTCATAATTATTCTAAAAACAAATTTAATTTTAGTGCTATTGTAATTGAGACAATTTCTTCAATTAATTTTACATTGACCCACATTGACCCACTGTCTAATAGCCTTATGAAAAGATAAAAGATACAATTTTAGTTAGTCCTTCATCAAATTATTTAATTGACAAAGTTATTTATGAAATTCAATTTTTGATATTTCTATACTTTATTATTTAGAAAATATAATAGTAACCTATAGTAATATTATAAATGATAAATTATATTGTCAAAGTAAATAAATTTCACAGAAATAACTTGAATAAATTTATAAAATTAAATCAGAGTATCAAAAATCACAAATGAAAGTTTCTTAGAATTTGTATGAAAAAAAACCATCATCCAGAAATCTATTTTTAAAATGCAGTCTTCGTGTTCCAAGAAAAAATTATAAAATGTTTTTATTCCATTGCTTTTTATCGTTTTAGTGATAAAAACACTGTATAAATGTGAAAGATTACTGTTAATAATAATCGCTGGTAGTTTCCCGAAACACTTTCAGAATTTTCAAAGTTCTGCCCAAACGTTAGTCAATCCTCAATACAAACAATCTACGTATCTTGGAAATTAGAATTACATATTTTCAAATTAGACAATTTTAAACTCAACTGTCACACAACTATCAAAAATTTATTAAGTATGAACATTCTTTTTTCTTCTTTGAGTCATATTACTGTCTTCTTTAGGCCCTATTTAGAGTATGGTAACACTGATATGAGTTGTATCTACACTGCTAATCTGATCTTATCTATGCCAATTCCTTTTTTCTTGAATAAAGTTTTATTGTAATCAGACGATTACATTTAATTAGTAGCTAGTCATTTTGTAGTAATCACTTTGTTAAGGCTCATTATGATTTAAGGATACGACTTTTTAACTTAAAATAAAAAATAATTAATTCAAGCAACTTACGGCGGTATTGATTTAGTTGTAACAGAATGCTGGTTATTAGAAACAAATAATTAACAAAATAAAAAGTTATTTAACTAAACTATAAATTAAACTACTAAATATTTACATATAAAAGTCAATTGTGTAATTATCTGATCAATGACGTATTGGTTAAAATGCTAAGCATTCAAGTGAAAGGTCTTTAGTTCACATCCTCGTCAGATCATATCTAATAAAAACGAGGAAGAGTGTGGTAGAGTAGACTATTTCAACTCTGGGATACCCGTATGACCGTTATATAAACATTATATCATTATTATTATAAACATTAGTTATTTTTGGCAAATTTTCAAACATACCAGCTTTATTAGGTGTATTGTAATGTTCATATAAAAGGAGTTGTATAGCAGCTACTCGAACCCTCTGCAGTAGACCAACAAAATTTTGCAGTAACTTTTGCCATTACACTAAACTATTTTTGGCAAAATTTCAAACACGCAGCTGTAATAGGTACAGAGTAATACTCATATAAAAAAAGAAGTTGTATGGCAGCTACTAGAACCTACGGTCCAAAATGGCTGGATTTAAATAGCGATGACGGCTATTGCAAAAAAACGAATTTGCGAAAATTTCAAGATTTTAGCTCCTTTAGTTAGAGTTATCGTGCCGACGGACGGACGGACATACATAGCTAAATCGTTTTGTTTTTCGATTCTGATTCGATCCATACACTTAAGTCTATATCTACCCCACCTCCTTCTCTGCGTCGCAAACGTAATGGGAAATTTATTATACCCTTTGACTATATAGTCATACGGGTATAAATATCTTAAAATTATGTAAGCATATCGTAATTGGTTATATCGTAAAATAAGATAATGGATGGCGCACAAAACTTATTATTTTCTATTCATAAACTTATACAGTAATTACAGTCGAGTAATCAACGGCTTTGTGAATATAACGATTAGAGAAACTGAAGTCTAGTCTAAATGACCTGGTGAATATCCTACACTTCGTATAGGAGTCGAAAAGAAATAATAAAAATTGTGAACACAAGTAATTCTTATTTAATTAAATCTGAGACTCAATTTTTAGGTATACACTTGCTATCACAGCAATCTCGTTACTTCTTTTAATTTAATCGTGATTACATTTGGTATTCATTTTATAGTAATTGTTACTATATTGATTATTATACTATGTACAACTGAAATTTTATTAATAGTAACCGTGGAAACAAAGTCTTATAATAAGAAAAACAAAGTTTTTGGATTGCAATTGTCAACAGCTATTGATATCTATATATATATAGCTATAGATATAGCTATAAAGCTAATTATCTAGATATTACACATACAAAGGTAATGACAAGTTTCAATCCCAATCATCTTGAATTAAATGAAATTTTGATTTAATTTGAAGTTCATTTTAAAACTATATTTGGTATTTCAAGTAATAGTGAACCAAAATTCCAATCAAAACAGTTCAAAGATCAAAAAGCATTCAATGATTCAGGTGAAATTTTGAATTTCTCCTGGAATTTGGAATTTTTTTAAAGTTATTTCTAAAAAAATTCTTTTCCTTTAAATTAAATCTGAACTATCAATTTCATACTTCAAGTTTTTTTCTTCTATCTCTTTCTATCTTATATACAATTAGTGTTATGAAATTTTAGCAAAAATAAAATATTTGAAAGTTTTTATTTTCTGGGGTTTTTTTTTTTTTGTTTCAACCATAAAATGTAAGAAGTCACGAACTTTTTTAACTTTAACTTTGGTATTGGGTAAAGTAAAAAATCCTAATAATGAAGTGATGATAATAATGTGAATTTCATTGTACATTACAGATATATATATATAAATTTGGAATTCATTTTCTATATAATATATTATATTATTGTCATTAAGAAGTTATGATTTCTTAAGTGACTGCATTTCGCTATTAAAATAGAAGGGGGGTCAAAAAGCAGTTCAAAAAAAATGTTTTAAGACCAAGATACAAATGCTCTTAAAATACTGAACTTACGGTATACGAGTACTTTAATTTTCCTTTTTAGGATTTTGGTCAAGTTATTAGTATTTTTATGAACTATTTTGTTATATAAAGTATTTTAAGTCATTTGAGATCATATGGACAATGACCTGAAAAAGTTTTTAACATTGTTTAGAAGTCAAACACTTCTTTTTATGGTGGTCAGGATAAATTTTGAATAAAATGATTTTCATATAAGAGAATTTATGAAATTATTTTATTTTGAAAATTATATTATTTACAAAGTAATTTTTAAAATACTTATATATGCATATATATATATGTATATATAAAAACTTTCAATGTTAAAAACTATATATATATTTTTATGTTTTCTAATTATTATCGGTGTTCTAAATTATTATTATTATTATTGTTATTATTAATGGGCCAAGTGAATAGAAAGTAGTAAATGCTTCTACTAGTAAATTATTAAGTAAATATTTAAAGTTAAGTGAATAAAAATAAGTAAAGACTCAATATTAAGCATTTACTTTTTCGGTATAGTAAATACTAATATTCTTAGTTTTTCCTAGTATTTACTTAAAATGATGTGAATGAAACTCAGTTAAAACTCTCCATTTCTAGTAAGAACTTTAAAATTTTGAAGGTAGGTACATGGTTACATTCAGTGTATAAAGATGGCTGCTTTTATGCAATGAATTTTTACCAGAAAGTACCCAAACCAGAGGAGGAGCACTTATTCCAAAAAAAAAAATGGAGATATTTTTTTTACGCTACATGAGTGATCCGGGTTTTCAGAGTGGTGTAGCAGAAGATTTTGAAATTCATCGTACTACAGTGTATTCATCTGTATTCATCTTTAATTATAGACCAGGCTTTTTCCTTTTCTACTACCACTTTTGGAACCATAGATTTTTCCAATACAATTACATTATTTTTAAGCAAGTTGACTAAATATAGTCTGTCTGCAACTATTTTATTTTTCGAAATTTCGTTATCGCTAGACATGTTTGCGGAGCAAAATACAATGATCAATACATTCTAAATGCATTAAAAAAATGCAAATTAATATGAGTCATGCATGCTCACATTACATGCAGAATCATATTTTTTAAGTAAACACTTATTATTTTTAAAATATAAAGTAAATACTTGGAAGTACTTACTTAGAATTTTCCAGCAATTATTTAGAAGTAAAAGTAAACGATTATTCACTTCAAATGAAGTATTTGCTTTTACTAGAAAGGTAATACTTTTTCAAATAGTAAATACTTTTTAGTATTTACTACTTTTTATTTACTTGGCTCAATATATTTGTCTAGGAAATGAGGTGTAACAAACGCATTCAATTAAATGTGTTTTTTTTTAGATGAGTTCAATTATAAAAAAATAAAATATTAATGTTTTGTTTGATGTGTTTTAATTTAGAAAATAAAATATCATAAATTATCATGAGCAGGCCAAAATATATTTTATTTATTTTTAATAAAAAAAAAAAACAAAAAGAAATAAAATAAAAAAAAAATTTCTTTTGAATTTAAATTATTATAAATGTTTATGAATTAGTTCATTTCATTTATTAAAACCCACAGTACATTTTCTGAAAATTTTATATAAATAGTAAAACATTTTTGTCTTAATTATTTTTAGTGAAAAACTGACATAACGACGAAAACCCGATGTATAATAAAAAATTCAAAGAAAAATTTATTCAATACAATTTTATGTCCATAAACGTAAGTTGAGTAGGCACATTATAGAATGTTGACAAAGGTTGTGAAACGTTTCAAAAACATGCATACAAAAAGTAAAAAAATGGAGAAATTGATAATTATTGAAACAAAATAAATCTATTAAAAAATTTTAAATCTTTTATTAACAAACAAATTTATCAAATTTAAAACATACAAAAGGTAGACTACGTAAGTTATTCATCTTCAAATTTTAAAGATACAACAAGAAATTATATAAGTCATTTGTTTTTTTTTGTATATCTGTTGAGTATACCAGAGTCGAAGCAAAATCTTGTACTACGCAAATGCAACGGTTGCGGTTTTATGAAAATGGTATTGATGTGCAATATATGTATATGTATAGTATACAATTTTTTCTTTCAATTGACCTTCTGTCATTCCGTGACGGGCCAACAGCTAGAATTCTAATAATAAACTATTGTTATTATTTTTTTTGAAGGATAAAACTAGGCCTTCCGAACAGTTGTGTCTCCGACATGCAATGTTATTAATTTTGTTTATTTAACAAGTAAGAGTGTTAAGTTAACTGTGGCAACTCTGAGATTCCTCTATACGAACCTGTGATAGTAATTAAAATATTATAAAAATTTATATATGAAAAATTTTGGTATAAAAAAGTTCGTTGTTCGGGAGGTGCCCAAAGTTTTTGTCACTTCTTGTCTAAAGAAAATAAGTAATTTACAAATATTTTGAAATATATTAACTTTGATGATCCTAGCTTTGTTAGTTCTTGATTTACTGGTGAATCGAACGTGAATCGTCATTCACCTGTCTGTCAACGGATAAACAAACACACATAGCTCAATTTGTTTAGGCTTCGAAATCGAAATACTTATTTTACAAATTTTTAAAAATTTAACATAATCCAAGCTTTGAGAAATAATTTTATGACAAATAGTTTCATATGTGCATTTATAAATCTCTTGAAAAAAAAGCTTGATTTCATTGATATAATGTATTAAAATTCTGATAATCATTTATTCCCTCTGTACCTCAAGTCATTGATAGGCAATGCTTTTTTAAAACTTTGAAAATCTCCAAGCATTTAAGTTAAAGATATTTATACACGCTTTGTATAACTCTTCAGATATAAATTAATAATTGAAAGTATGATCTATACAAATATCGAGATCTCAAAAAATAAAAAGCACTCCCCCAAAATTTAGAATTGATAACTTGTAGAATCTATAATAATCCTAAAATCCTTAAATTTAGAAAATATGAAGTTATTTAAAAACAACTAAAGCTAACTTTTAATTTTTTGCATTTATTATAACATTTGTTTAAAATTAACTGTTAAAAAGAACTTTATTACTTTAAAAATCAATACAGTTAAGTTCAAAAAATCTTATTTGAAAGATTACTTTAATAAATTATTATAAATCTTAAAATTTTTACAACATCGGTGAATCTCTTCAAAATTCTGAAAAAGTGGAATTATTTTAAAATTTTAGTTTTTGTAGAAAAACTGATTGAGTCCTTTTTAAAGGACTTATTAATAAACACTGATTTATTTTTGCAACTTAAGCTTTCCGCACAAAATTTCCCTTTATAATATTAATTTTATATATATATTTTTTTGTACTGTAATCTATATTCTTTCACAAAGTATCAATTTCCCTGTTAAAATTTTCACGCAAAAAATTAACCTAAAAAAATAACACAAAAAATTAAATTATTCAAAAAGGAAAAACAAAAAAAAAAAAAAGTAAAATAACGGAAAATTAAGCGAAAAAAGACTTAAAGAAAATTCTAAGAAAATAAAAAAAAAAACGAAGAAATGAAGATAATCCCAGATCACCTTGTAACTTGTAACAGGTTTTCATTTCCTTGGTTCAGTGAATATGACAGTTTGGTGTTTTTGTTTTTTTTTCTGAATATTTTAAAGTTACTCTTTCCGATTTAAAAATTTAAAAGTTTCCTGATGAAACCATTTCAATTCAGATTTGTAAAATTCCCAAAATAAAAACAAATGATAACAAAAACCAAGGGATTTGAAGACCGCACTTTTTTAAAACTTATTAATATTTTTAACTGGGTTTAGAGTAAAATCTATATATATAAAAATAATTGATAATATTATAATTTATTTATTTTAATAATTATTTATGAATAATAAAGAAATCCATATTTGGAATATAAGCTCAAGGCAATTAGGAAAGCCTTTAATCAAAATTTGGATCTTTTCTTTGATTAAAAATGATAAAACTGTAAGAGACACTAACTGCCTATAAACAGTGAGCGTCACAGAAATTTTTTTTTAATGACTCATACTAATTTCTAAGGAACATAATTTTTCCAAATTTTTAGTTCCTAACTTAAGCCATTTAAAAGATAGGAAGGGCCGAAAGTTGCAAAAATTTTGTTTCGCATAGTGAAAAATTATGTGTCGTATGGTAACCCTACATATTTATTTCACTTATATTTATAAAGTTTATAAAAGCAGAAGTCTTTTACTATTTTTATGCCTGTATTATACCACGTCATTACATAGTCAAAGAGAATAATAAATTTGAAACTATGTTCGTGACGCAGAGAAAGAGGGGGGGTAGATATAGACTCAAGTGTATGGATCGGATCAGAATCGAAAAATAAATCGATTTAGCTATGTATGTCCGTCCGTCTATACGTTCATCTGTCTGTTCGTGCGTCTGTCCGACAGTCAGCACGATAACTCAAAAACTAAAGGAGCTAGGATTTTGAAATTTTCGCAAATTCGTTTTTTTGCAATAGCCGTCATCGCTATTTAAATCCAGCCATTTTGATCCATGGGTTTGGGTAGCTGGTAGCTAAAGACGAATGAAAAGACAGATGGACAAAGTGAAACTATGTAGGCACAAATTTTTTGAAAATATTCTAAATAAAAGCATAAAAAAATGAAAAATAGAAAAAAAATTAAGAATAACAGATTTGTTTTAAAGAATTATTTAACAAATTTCTTCTACTTTTATTTCATAATGTTTGTGTAAATAAATGTATTAGAGTACCTGCTGTATGTTTATGTACTTGTGTACATTTTTAAAAAAAATTTAGAATTATAATTTTGTTTTTAATTTAAACTTTCAATAATAGAAGGAAGAGGATAGAGTTGCTTGTGTTAACTCTAGGATACACAGACGAACATAATGTAAACGTAATATCATCTGAAGTTGTTTAAAATCTTATCACTTTTAACAAAAACGACTTGGTTTTAGAGGATTTGATTAATTATGGCATCTTTAATTTTGCAGTATCTATAGTAGATTTAAAAAACTAAAAAAAAAAATTAGATTTTATACCAACTTTATAACTGCGAGAAGGAATACTTATTTTTTTTTTTTTATTTATTAGGTTCCATAATACATTATTGGACCAGGTAGTTGTAATCCCTGTTTTCAATTTGATATGATGAAACATTAACAGTAATAGTACACCATTTCAAATTGAAAACATTATTTCTAAATTATATAATTAAATTATAAGTTATTAGATTTGGTCTGACCATAGTTTTAACCCGAGATTCTTCGTTTGATAGGCAAACGTCTTAACTCTTACGCCATCGGCCGAATTGATGAAAATATACAACTTTAAAATAAATGGCTTCCGTTTGAGTGTTCAAAATTTAATATGTCTGTTTTGAACTCTTGCTATTTTTTTTAGTTTTTTTCAGTCTTAGGTTTATTTACAGGTCTAAAATATCTATGGAAACTATCCTAGTCTTAGTCTAGTCTGAACAATTTGAATTTTTTCAAACAAACCTTCCTTACTAATTTGAAGACGACCATTTTTAATTTGTTTGGTTCTTTAGCAATTTATAAGGGTATAAAAGTAAAACATAATTCCAACAGTTTTATACTTAAATGTGCAGAACATCGATTCAAACCTAAAATAATAAGGAGAAAGTTTTTGAAAATCATTTTTAATTTTTTGACTCCTTTAGCTTTTCAGTTGATTTAATCCTCGGTCCTAACATAAATCTTGAGCCCAAACCCAAAATTCTGAATTCCATGTGTTACAAACGAAGATGCAATTTTAATTGGCATATCAGTAAATATCGTTCTCGGCAACCTAAAAAAAAAGTACCTAGCAAATAATAAAAAAACAAAAATGTTTTAATTTAGGTAAGAGGATTGCCACTTTCATAGGTTTTCAGTGGGTTGGTGTTCCACTTTCATATGAGTTTAAGAAAATTTCAAATATATATATTTTTTTTTATGAATACCTTTCAATATTGAAATATTTTCTTTCAAGGACGGCTTAATAACAGGTGATAATTAGAGTGAAATAACATTTACGTCTAACAATTTGCAATTACATATTAATGATAAAAGACATTTGAAGTGTGGTAACACTTTGTTTTGTATTAAATACAAATACTGAAAAATCATAAAATAATGTGAAATTATCATTATTTTAAAAGTAATCAAATAAGTCGAATTTATTAAAATTTTAAGGAATTTTCATTTTGATAAAGACCTAGATCTCTATGTCTCAGTTTCAAATCAAGTTTCAAATCAATTTGAAGTACCAAACCTTCTAAAAATTATTTAATATAAAAAAATAAATAAAATTATTAGTTTTAGATCCAATCGATGGCATAGGGGTTAGGACTTAGGTTAGGAGTTAGGACTTAGGTTAGAGCTTAGGGTTTTGAAATAACGGTTCTCAGATTCAAGCCCTGCTCAGAAAATTTATATGATTTCATAATTTATATCAAAATAGCACAACACATTTCAAATTGGACATAGCGACTACACCTGGTCAATTCATGTACCATTGTACCTAATAAATTAATCAATAGTTTAAGGTGGAAAAATTGATGTGGTATTTTTGTACTGATTTTTAAAGGTTACTCATACTGATACATGTATATGTAGATACACGTCTTTGTATATGTGTAGAACATGGATCTACGTAAAAAAAACATGTAGAAACGCCTAAGATTTTCAATGGATACAATTATATTTGTTATATACTGTAAAAATTTTATATTGGATTGGAAATTTCTATATCTGTGAGTTATATTATTAAATAAAATTATTTGTACATATTAATGTATTTTTTGTTTAAAATATATAATTATTAAGTATCGGTTAAGCCATTTATTTTAACCCAATGACGAATGATAGCTGAGTCAAGTTCCAGATAAAAATTTTACAAGAAACAGCAGCGGGACTTTTGAATGTTAAGTTGACACTCTAACCACTGTACCACGCAGCTCTCATGTCATAACTTATAACAATTCAATATTTTAAACAGCTGGTTACCTTGAAATTTGGATTCTCAAAAAAAAAAAAACCTGTCAAAGCATTTGTATATGTATTTGTCAAATGAATTCAATTATAATTTAATGTATACCAGCATATGTTTATTTAAAAGAGTGAACAAGTGTTTCACAGTGTACCTAGTATACATACCTATACATATTACATTCATATATATATATATATTTAATTTTGGTATCCCATTTGTAAATATTAGAAATTCAAGTTTTCAGTTGAAATCCCCTTTTCTTTTAATTTTTCGTTTTTTTTAAGAAAAATTTTGTGTTTTCCTTGAGAAAAAGAAAAACATTTTTTTCATTTTCTTTCATTTTCATTTGTTTTTATCATTTTTTATTTGATTTTTTTTTTACCTTATAAAATAATCAATTTTTCATTTTTTTTTTTTTACCAGATGTATGTAAGAATGTGTGGGGGTTTTGTTTTTTTGATTTTATTATTACTAGCAGTTTAAATATGCGGAAATATTGAATTTCTTCGTTTTCATCTTTTATTTTTTAAATTATTTATTGCAACCATATTAGGCGCGCAGTGCCTTTATGTTACACAGCAGTATTTTTATCTCATGCGAGAAAAAAAAATGTATACATATTTATATATATTTTTATATGTACATAAATATATAAACAGAAATAAAAAAAAAAAATTGAATTCAAAATATAAAATTGAACTAATAAATAATATTTGAGCTTGTGAAAAGAAATGTTGTTATTTTTTTCCTTTTTTTTCATACATCTTTCACCAATAATAAATGAAAAAAAGAGAAAGAATATAAAAAAAAAACAATAAAAAAACAAAAAAAAAATATGAGATACAAATCATAAAATTTTTATTCTGGTATATAGATTTTTTTATCAAAAAAGATAAAAATAATAAAATAATAGTTGAAATAAATTTTTTTGTAGTTGATCCAAGATACTTTGAGATATTATATCATATATAAAGAAATATGGGGTAAAATGGGGCAGATTTGGCACCTTAACTTTAAATTTAATTGAGCATAGCTTTTTATGAGTATTTTTCAAAAAAATATTTTGACAATAAGATCTTGTAATTAATGGGTTTAAAAAACATATACAAATATTTTAAAGTTTAAAAAAACAGATACTTTTTTTTTACAATTTAAAAAAGAAAATAAAATGTCAAATGTTCCCCACACAAATGGAGTGCATTTGACAATTTGGTGCAGCATATTTGACACCTTATGAAAGTACCTAATGAATGTCTTGCAAAACTAATTATATTTAGTTTCATATATTAATTTACCTGTGTCTATAAGTTTATTTTCCAGTCTGTCACTTAGTGAATTGTTAATTTAGATATAATCTGATAATATCTGACCATTAATTTATCAGAATTGTATGGTGTAGAGTTTAGCGTGTTAAAATATCTTAGTTTGATCCTCGTTAGTCGAAAAAAAAAAAAATTTTTAAAAAAGTAAATTGCTGGATTAAGGTTAACAAAAGTCTCTCATTTCAGCAATTTACTTTTATATTAAAAAAATTAAAAAAACTTAAGATCTACTATAAATTTTTTATTTTTTATATTTTAGGGGCCTAGGTTTACTTTAATAAAAGTATATATATTGAAAAAAATATTTTTTTTATATCATTTTATGTGATAATGTAACAAGCTTATCTATATATATAAAAGGGAAAGTTTGTTTATTTGTTTGTTTGTTTGTATGTTTGTTTGTTTGTTTGTAGCGAATAGACTCCTAAACTGCCCAGCCGATTTTCATGAAAATTTGTATATAGGGGTTTTTGGGTACGGAAAGAAATCGTGGCCCAAAAATTTTGCTCTAACGGACCGCGAAGTTGGGGCTGTGGTGCAAGTATTTAAACTTCTTTGTTATAAAATGAAAACGGTTTGACCGATTGACTTCAAATTTTGTATACGTGATGGTCTTTGAGAATTGAGTAGACACTATTAACATTTTTGGAATTTGTTAACCCATGTCGGGCCGACGGGTGGTCAAAAAAAATTTTGGGTCCAAATTTTGTCCGATTTTATGAAATTCAGCTTTGGCTTAAAACCAAACCCAAAAAAAATTTTGGTGAGTTCCATTAACCCATTGCGGCCCAACAGCTTTTTATAGGTTTTTTCAATACTTTACTCTAAATTTGAAACGGTTTGGCCGATTGACTTCAAATTTTGTATACGTGATGCTCTTTGAGAATTGAGTAGACACTATTAACAGTTTTGGAATTTGTTAACCCATGTCGGGCCGACGGG